>QKMX01365677.1:1768-11912 GCA_003401595.1 Venustaconcha ellipsiformis | reverse complement strand
TATATATATATATTCTTTTTCAGACACCCACAAGAAATACAGATGGGATGTCAGAGTTACAGAAGAAAGATGCCAGTATCAACTCCTTGTTCCTTAAAAGTAAGTGCTTTCCTGATTTTAGGTCACAATCACTGCTATTCTTCATGCATATGCATGAATTTTGATGACATTTAACCTGCCTGCATTTCTCTGCATAACTTGTTTTGCATCTATAGGAGTTACAGTTCATCTCCATTCATGATGATTATAATGATGGTACATATTTAAAAGGATTGTAATTAGAAAATGTTGTAAATAACTGTACCATTTGGGAAATAACTCAAATTTGTTTCAGTTGATGATGATAATATGGTTGATCTGATTTGCTTATTCCAGATAAGGAGTTGCAATTAATAAAGGAGAAGCAGGATTTGGAGTTGGAGTCACAGCAGATGACAGTCCAGGAACAGAAAGCGCAAATTGATATCTTGGATAATGCACTTGCCAATGCCCAGTCAAATGTGGTCCGCCTTGAAGAGGAGGTGAGATAAATCAAATATTGTCCTTGCTATTGGAATTTCATCATCTGTCTATGCCTGGTTATAGTATGTGTAGAGATGACAACCAGATACAACTTTATACAGATGGACTGCATCTTGAACTTAAGTGTATTATATCTAAATAATTGAAACACTTGTAATATCAGATTATAATTCTTGTTTGAAAACCTAGGTAATTGATTTTATTACAAAAGTAGATGAATATTGCAAGTGAACACTATATTATAATAACACTTGTATGTATTCAGAATCGTTGATTATAAAAGGGGACTTTAGGAATACACATTTGAGTCCCCTCTGATTGAAATAGTTTTAATTCTTTTATTTGGTTTTCATTATATTATGAAGTTTTGATATTTTATGTTAGCTTGTTACTTAATTTTTTTGCAGTTGAGGAGAAGGCACATGTGTTCAGATAATGCAGAGAAAATACAACAAGAACTGGCAGTATTGAGGTCAGCTTACAACAGAAAGGAACAGTTAGAGAAACAATTTCGGTTAAAACTTGAACGAGAGATTGAGATGCTGCGATCTCAACAAAAGGTATAAAAACCACTTAAGCTGCAGTGAATTCATTTCATTTTGTATATATACATTTTTAATTTTTGCAAAAAATACTTTTAAACCAGCCAAACTGAAGTTATTTTGATCATAAATATTTAAATACCACTTTTAAAACAAAAAAAGTAATAATAAAAAGCTTTAAGAATTACATTATGATGATCATTATTGAGTGATCATTTCAGAAGAGGTATATGAAACAGGTAATTCTGTTTTTGTGAGCTGTGGCACATAGAAGATATAACTTGTTGCTTGTAAAAATAAAAGTTATTTTATCTGATCAAACTGCAGAATAATATGGTGAGATGACTGAAATAAATTGGGCTGCCTTTAATTTGCATGACATTATGAAATCATTTGTTACGTCACAACATGTTACACATTATATTATCAAATTATGATATAGGTGTAGTATCATCTATAGGACAGCAGTTAAGTGGTAACTTGTATTTTAAATGTGCTATAAGTAATGACAAAATTATTATTAAAAAATATCAATTCAGAACAACAAGAACAAACTATTTTGTGCAATTACTTCAGATCAGTATAAGAGGTAAACACAGATCATGCAAGTCTTTCAAAACTTGTACAGTAAATTGCTGTTAACCCAAATCGGCCAAATGTTGCACAGTAGATAACTGTAAACCTAATCATGTTCAAAAGTTGCACAATAAAAAATCTTACATTTCTTGGTTGTATCCTTACAGACCAGTTCTTTGGGCAGAAAAACTGACGGCAGCTCTGATATAATGTCCATGAAAAGACAGCTTGATGAGAAGGAAGCCAAAATCTTACAGTTAGAAAAAGAAATTATACAGGTAATGTTATAAAACAGAAGTGAATTCTAATTAAAAATTCCTTTAATTTACTTTGTCGTTGATTTTTGTTTTGCCAGCAAATTACGGGTGAGACATTTATCAAGTTCTAATGATGTTGTCATTGTTGTTGGCATAAACATTAATGGTTCTTGTCCTTGTTGGTATAGGTGTAAACATAGAGATATTGTTGTTAGAGCATTGGACTCGTAATTCAAGAGTCATGGGTTTAGTACACACCCAGGCCGGCCCATGTAAGCTGCCTCGGTGTTTCTGTGGGAAAAGCTATTTCCTTGGCATGATATAACTATTAATGTGTTAAAAAATACCGTTAAAAGTAATATAATTAGTTTGGCACACTTGTGTACATTTATGGGAATATTTTACCTGTCAAATGAAGGTTGAAAAGTTTTATGTAATGACTTTTTAAAAAATAATTAGGCAGTAACAAAGGTTTTCTTTTTTTTTACAGTGGAAAGAACAACAACTGGAAGAGAGTATAAGAAAGCTCAAAATGCAAGAAGACTATTCAAGGTGTGTATTATTGTTATTATTATTATTAATAATGTGCAAATAACCCTAGGGAGGTAACACATGTTATCTTTGTGAAACGTGTGTCAGTAGTGCAGTTGTACTATTGCTATTTAGTTCAAATTACCTTTCATGTGGAACATCATGAACTCTTTGTTCTATGTGATTTTATGTTACAATTGATCTGTAAAACATGTCTGCTGGAAGACATTATATCCCCAATGGATTAACAAGAGTTGCATGTATACCTTTAGCTAAATATATTGGTTCTGTTTTGTAGGATTGAAGTGAGAGAGTAACAAGACTTCAATGTATTAAAAATGTTATTTGTAATTTTTTTTTATTTTTACTTCCCAGCTGTGAATCTCGACTTCCAGTGTACGATCTCTCTCCAATGGACACAGAGAGACTAATCAATGAAGCAAAGGCAGACAAATTAAAACAGATGGAGGAAGTATATCAGGCAAATTGCAAAGTGGCAGAACTTGAGGCCAAGTAAGTTTACTGGAATTTCTCTATATCAGCACTAAATAACAGAGATAAACTTGATGTTTGTTGCATTTAAAATATCTTTGTGCATCTCTATACTTATTTTTATCACATGTTAATGTATTTGTATAAATGATCATTATTTGTTTAAATATATTTGTCACTTTGCTTACCTTTATATGTTTTGTAAACCTAATTTGTATGCACGCTGATGTATCTCTTATTTGTGAATGAATGTCTGCATGTGTGTTTGTTTACATCTGCCTGATAACTTACAAATGTGTTTTCACAGTTTAGTTATATTTTTTTGTCTTCCATTGTATTGGTATGTCAGTATTTATGTCTTCCAGTCTATTGGTTTGTCAGTTTTTATTTCTCTTTCAGTCTATCTGATTGTCAGTTAATCCTAACATTATATCACTGTCTATTATATATGTAAATTTATATTTTTCAGAGTCAAAACATTACAGACTCAGCTGTCAGAAAAAGAGGCCATGTTGAGGATTGTGCAGCGATCCCCAATGACAAGGAGCAGCAGTGTTCATACACTGTATAGCTCACCCCTCCACTCTCCACGTCCCTCTCTAATTGCAGGTACCTCCGGAACACTGAGTCAGCAGAATAGTAGTCAGTTGGATTCTGTCACACAGAGGGAATTTAGACATACAAAAACAGGTGTTGTACCGCAGTCCTCCTTACACTTTCAAAGATATTGTTTTATATGGATTGATTCTTTAAAGATGGTAGTTTTAGAAATGATATATAAAGCCACCTATTTACTGATCACTGAAATTATCACACAGAGTGAGTAACAAATTACTAAAAGAACTGGAACAAAAATCAGGATCAGAAATGTCTTCAGGTATCCATTATAAAAGTTAAGCAGCTTGTAAATAATAGAATAAACCCTCTATTGTTTATACAAATCAAAGACGCATTTGCTTAAAAACTATGAATAGGTTTAACTTATAACTAAATTTTAAATATATTAAAATTAAAACACTCAACAGTTGTCCACATTTGATATTTGCCCTCAATTTGCCAGTGGCTGATAGGTCAACTGGGACAAATATTTCCAAAAGGAGAAAGTTCATTTGTTTGACAAATTTATTGTCACTTTAATAGCAAGATTCTTTTTCTTTGTCCAAAGAAAGGTATCATACGAGTTTTTATTTTTGCTTTATTGTATGGTATTTGACAAGTCCTATCAGTTACTATTATTATCATGGATTTTTATTTAAATGATTAGGTAGTACCAGTGCACTGGAGACTGGCAGAAAGTTGTCATTAGAGGAGGAATTGTTGGATAAAATACAGAGTTTACAGACGGGGGTATGTATTGGATCCTTTTGCATTGTACAAAGTTCTCTCTCGTACTATGTGCCAGAGTTACACCTGCAAGGCAGGATGATGACTTTTTTGTTTGTGTTGACTCATGGTGATATTTATGTTTTTCCATCATCGTAGTTTTATTTAATGAACTTTTTGTAAACTGACAAATAAGATACACATGATATTTTGGACATTCATAAGTTCCATATTTATGTATGTAGTCATCAGGTGATGAACATTGTACAGTACCTGAATTGACTAAAACTATTTTTCAAAATTGACGAGTAGCTGTCAAAACATTTATTCCAAATCTTAATTCTTACTATTCATTGTCCAGTGCATATTATGCAAGTGACATTTTCCATATGTCTGTTCTTTAATTCATCACAATTGATCTAGCAGTATTCCATTTATTGTCTTCAACTTCATAAATGTGAACTACAGATTGTATAACGTTCAGGAAATGCCATCAGAGAAGTGTTTTGCCTGTGTGCATGTGCGTGTGTGTAAATTTCTTTAAATCCTTCAGTCCTCATTCTTTTCCTAAACAGAACAAAATGATAGCAATTACTATAAATGAAAATGAGAATTATGTAAAATAAAACTGAAAAGTTAATATCTATTTTTATTTCAGCACAAAAGTGATTCTGATGATTCCACTGACAAAGTTTGGCAAGTGTGATAGATTCTTCATTTGCAGGGATTTTCGTCATTTAAATTAATCAAAACCCCACTTGAATAAATCAGCACTGCAACCCAACCAGAACCACAATAGTCAAACAACAAAACCACCAGTCTGTGATATTTTGATGTTATCTCCAGGACATGAGAGAGTGGATGGAAACCAGAGTTCTAAATGAGTGAATGATTCAGACTTCTCCCCAGATGAAATTGTAAACAGCATGGCCTGCTCGAAACCATTTGACCCCAAAAGTCGGCCTCATTGAATGCTATTTCCATCTTGTGTGAATTTTGCTGAAAAGTTAAAATAATAACAGTGGTTGTTCAGATAGATGAAAGTCTAAATTTCAGTATTTTCTACTATATTTTTCAAATACCTTATAAATTAATGTCAGCAAAGAGCAGGAGATTGTGGCAAGAACATAGCAGATGTCAGCTTGTGGTGGCAGTATCATTACGATGAAAGCGAGAGAACCATCTGAGGAGCAGTTTGTAAATAAGTTCATGAAGTGAGTTTACGATAACTTTGTCAAGTATAGTTTAAAATAATCATCGTTTTCATAATTATTTATGGCTGTGTTATTTAAAAAGAAAGTTTGCATTGCGCCACAGATTTAAACACAAATGCATGCTATTAAGTTGCCAAGCAACAAAAGGTATTCTTTTTTCATAAGTGTTGTCATGTATGTTTTCCATCATCAACAGGCGTCTTAGATCATACATGTTCATTAGGAAGGTATCATGGATCATGTTCATTGAAGGGCATCTTGACTCATAAATATTCATTAGAAAGGCATCTTAGCTCATAAATATTCATTAGTAAGGCATCTTAGCTCATAAATATTCATTAAAAAGGTATTTTGGATCATATATATTCATTAGAAACACATTTCTAAGCCTCTTGTTTCTTGTCTTCGTGTTGAAATTGTGTAGAAATTGCAGTTTTTATTTCTTTAATCAATAGATGCAATGCTTGCAAAATTTGTGGCATTAAATGATCACTCTTGCAAAAAAAAACACTCTTTGGTACTGTTAAGAAAAATAGGAATTGTTTGGTTTTTTTGCCAGTGACCATTTTTGGTTGTCACACTCAAGTGTTTTGTTAAATTCAGGGATTGTTGAATATATTAATTTTGTACTGTTAATTGTTTTGGAGGGTTCTTGTGCTGTTAAATGGTTTGGAATAATAATGGTTGAAAGCCACCCAATAAAATCTTGGATTGAATGAGGTTTATTACTTTGTCTTGCACAAGTTTGCTAATTAAGTTTGGTTTTGCCAAGGGAAGTAACTCGAATATGTCATCAGGGTCTATTCTAGGATGTGTGTGAAATTACAAACATTTCTAAGCAAAATTGTACAGAACAATCAAACAAAGGTGCCAAAATAACAAATTTTCAAACCCTACCTTCATTTCTTTATTATATCTCCTATATTCAGAAACTCTCCCAACCTATCCATCCCATTTTTCACACGAAGGGAAAATTTCCCTACAAAATTTTCAAATGTAGAAAAAACTCTGTGCTATATGGCCTGTTATGCTGAAATTGTTTGGACCAAGAAACTCAAACTCAGTCTCAAAGATCGTGGCACTTAATAAGTTAGATTCTAGTTAGATCCATATATTTGTTGGATTCTAACTTTTGTTCTGCTCGCACACAAAAGTTTAATAGCAGTTAAAATCAAAGCAGTGTCGATTTAGGAGATTGAGCTATCTCAAGTTTAGTGCTTAGAAAGTTCATACAGAAACAGTATTTTGAAATATCATTAATGTTTTGTTAAAGACAACTTGGTCAAGTCCAGCATTACGATTTTAACCACTTGTTTTTTTTAAATTAGTGACATGTTGGCTGTACACCAGAGTATCACAGGATTTTATTGCACCATTAGTTTTTAATTCTTGAAGAAAATAGCACTGATTATCTATGCTAGACAAGACACATACAGATATGCAGTGTCTGATGAGAGTTTCCATGCACATTTAGACACTGTTCATTTTAATGAACAATTCAAATTAACGTGTTGAAATTTGTTTTGTGATTTGTGTGACTTTTATGCTCTTAATTACACAAAATATGGCACCAGGATGAGACTTTCATACATAGGCCTTTGATAGATAGAAGCAAATTACTCTTTTCTTTAAAAAAGTTGGGCTTTTAAGAATTCTGTATTGTCAAAGCTCTTGAAAATTCAGAAGTCAGGGATTTATAAAATGCACTGAAGTAAATGCAGTCTAGTAATCTAATGTCAGATTGACACAGCACATTCTTTTCAAGATGCCATTTCATTTTACACATTTCTTGGGTGTGTATATTTATATATAGTGTATATTTGTACAGTTGCTCCTATTTATACATTATGTGCAATATGCCATTTTTCATAACTTACATTTTGTTGTGTCACCCCATTGAAATAGTGCAGGCTTCATTTTAATGTTCTAGTTATAAAAAAAATAAAGCCAACAAAGGATATTTGAGTGCAACACATGTACTTTTCTTTGTCACAAGGCTGAAAATAAAAATTAAAGTTGTTGTTAATAAATAGTACACATCATCCTTTTGTGCTAAATGGATGGTTATTTATTTATATATTTATAAGATCATAGAATTAAAGAAACATTTTACATGCCCATACAGTTCCACTATTAGTAAAATATTTTGAAACATAATTTTCATGGCAGAACCAGATGCATAGCAATATGTGAAAAATAGCTATGAAACAATACTACTTTTTCAATCATTTTGGAATACCTCCCTAATTTTATTGATATTGTCAGCTGTATTGTCAATTTTGGGTCAGCAGTATTGTCAATTTCAGATTAGCTGTATTGTCAATTTCAGGTCAGCTGTATAGTTAGTTTCAAGTCAGCTGTATTATCGATTTTGGGCCAGCCAAATTTTCAATTTCAGATTAGCTGTATTGTTAATTTCAGGCCAGCTTTATTGTCACTTTTGGGTCAGCTGTATTGTTGGTTTCAGGTCAGCTGTATTGTCAATTTCAGGTAGGCTGTTTCGTCAATTTCGGATCAGTTGTATTGTCTCTTTCAGTTCTTGGGTTGTAGAATCAGTTGAATGACCATGTTTTTATTTATTTTTTTATTTTGTGGAACATTTCAGCGACTATTATTTAACATTAGTAAATATGGCTCAGTCTACAAAGTTCAGTTTTGATTAGTGAAAAATGGGCAATAACACTTTCTTTCAATGACATTTGTGCATTTTCATATGATATGCATGTCATATTTTCATTGGTGCTTTAAGCTATTTGTCATTATTTTTTCATTGGTTTCATTGTATAGGTGCCTCCATTCTATTCAGACAATTTAGACAAATCTTTTTTTAAACAATATGGTTTTGAAAGCAGTTTCGGCATTTCGTTTTCCTTGAAAAGTTTTGAGAAATTTTAAATTTGACTACATTTCTTAATTGGTTTAATGAACTAATGTAAAGAAGTTCTGAAAAGTTTTTGTATATAATATCCAGCATGTGTAGTGGGGAATGTTGAGGACCTGTAACTTTTATGTATTTTATGTATTTCTTCCTTTAAAATTTCACCAAGTTAGGTTTAAAATTTCATTGATTTAGTTTTATTACGGTTTTTGTGCTTTTAAATAGTTTCTAATAAAAAATTTGAATCATCCTTGTGTTATGTTTTAAACCAGTAGTTTAGGTAGAATAATGACTGAATTTGTAATGGAGTCACCTATATCTGAAAAATTGTTTCTATGGCATTCTGTGCTCAAACTGTATAATTTGTGTTTATTTGTTCAGTATGCTAATGATATTGTATCTGTGATGTTGATTTAAAATAAACAAAAATGGTTGTTATATTTTATGACTAAATAAAATAATTTATTGAAATCTGTTTTTATTTGTTATTGTTCTAGTGAGAGGAACTATACCTTTACAAGCTTTTAGTGGTATTAATTCATCATTAATTCATGAACTAACTTCTGCATTTGTACCTTTTTCCATTTGTCCAACCACCTTACAGCTACATATATATATTGATTGACAGAAGATTTTTGGTACCTTATTTTGAAGCGGCACATAGTCCTTTCTTTGTCAATTTATCCATCTGCCTGGTCAAGTATGCTTTTAAGTTATTGTGGAATAAAATTTCTTCATTTAATATTTTATTATTTTGAACAGCAGTTTGTTATTCATTTTCAATACTATTTTTATCGTCATTTCTTGTTTATTGTGATGTTCATATGCCAGTTCAAGGCAACTTAATACATGTGCTTCCATTTATACTTGCTTATAATGTTTAGTCCAAATGCAAACTGAATAGTCCCATAATGCACCATCAGATATGGATCTGTGGAGTTTGTTAAAAGTAATCAGTAAAACAAACAATAAAGACCCTAATCTGCTGGTGCATTATGCAGTGACACATGAGGGTCAATGTTATTTGCATTTGATTTGTATGCATGTATATATCATGCATCAGAGTCGAACTGAAAAAAAAAAAGATATTTAACAGTTGCCCTTTTATCGTCGTAATTCGCAAGTATGCTGGAAAAGGTAATCATGTACTGTAATTCCCCAAAGCTAAACGACCTAATCTCCTTTTGTTTCGCATTCTGTCTGAAAAAAATATTGCTTTAAATTTTGGTCATGCATTTCTGTTCATTTTTTTGCTTCCACAATGGACAATTTAAGTGACAAAAAAAATGTTTCTGGACAATAATAAAAAGGACAATATTTGGCGGGACCAGTCTTAGTCTGCAATTGTGAAAAGTATTGTTAGAATGTAAACTTTAGATTTGAACGAGAAAAAAATTAAGAACATGGAGAGTGTCGTAACGTAATGCATTAGCGCTTATGAGACAAAGTTAGAACGATCATATTTTTTTCTTCTGTATTTGAGAAACAATGAAAAGGAAAATTTAGGTATGCACTGGCAGGATGTGTGCAAAATATTTAGTTCCTCTGGACTAAGTTTATGAACACAGTACTATGTATATTTGTTAATTAATTTACACTTGTTTTTAAACCGAAACACTTTACTGTGCTAATGTTGGAATCCTTAGAATTATTTAATTATTTAATAAAAACCGAAACGTGTTCAGAAAAGCACATTAAAAATTGGTAGCTGAATAAAGAACAATAAATATTCTCCTACTATAACTAATTTCAGATGTCTTGTAGAAAAGAGATAGTACATACATACATACATACATACATACATACATA
>QKMX01365663.1:46589-67547 GCA_003401595.1 Venustaconcha ellipsiformis | reverse complement strand
AGCTATTTAACCTAACTTTACAATTATAGTGATTATCATCCATTTCAAAGCTATTTAACCTAACTTTACCATTAAAGTGATTATCATCCATTTAAAAGCTATTTAACCTAACTGCACCATTATTCAGCTAGTTCTTTATAGTAATATTTTGACGGTGTAATGCTATGTGACAGTGAAGCTATTATGGCAAATGAATAGGCAGCTAACTCTTACAATATTTTCTTTCTGCTGATGTTACTACTTTTAGAATTATACAAGTTTCTTTAAGTGGAATAGCTTCAGGTAAACAACATATATATTTGAAAAAGAATCTGCACATAAGACTAAAATCATTTATCTTCATAAGTAAATCTGATTAACATCTAAAAGGTAAGGTACATAACTAAATTTTAGTTTTGTAAATAATAATGTTAAAAGATAACAAAGATCTTTTATCAAAAAGGGGGTATCTGTATAAAGCTGCTTTTGAAGGGTAATATCCATTCTCTTCTCTAACCTCCTGCCATAAACTTCAAGAAATTCCAACATCAGCTGCCTCGTATGTATCTTTGATGCCCAGAATCAAACTTTTTGAAAAATTGAAATTTGTCCTGAATTTCATTCATACTGTACAACTAAAGTGTATTTGTGAAAGGTGAAAGATGGGGGGGTGTAATAAGTACAAAAGCACATTCACGCTTAATTCTGAATACTGTTAAATAACTTGCTTGATATGATGTGTGACTATGTTTTGACCTGATGTCCTCAACATATTCCTATACTGTGTCAAATTCATTCTTTTAATGATATGAAGATTTGTGCGAATATCACACTGATTTAGGTGACAAACTCCTTTTGATGAATGAATTCACATTCTCATAATGAGGCTCCTCTGCCACAGATACACAGTTACGTGTGACTGATGGCCCACTAGAATCTGTAGCTGAGTCCTGGGAGGGAATTCTCTGCTCCCCTGTTAGTATATTTCGACACACAACCAGTTCCAGGTGATTTCCTGCATCAGCAATTAGAGGCACGACCAAAAAACAGTCCATATTCCTAGTCTTCTTCCCATTAACCTGAAATAAGGGCATCTGTTGGTGATAAACTAAGGTGATTATACAACATTAATAAAAACACACAACTAAAACAAATTAAACATGGTTTAAGTCCTTTCCTGAATTATATTCAGTTGTTATTTCATCTTTTATATTCTAACACATCTATGAATGTGACTTGCTTTGTGAAAAGCCAAACTAAAATTTCTGGCACTTTAATTCACAGCATACATTCAGACACCTGGATGCCACTGTGACATCATGGCTCTCCCTATAGGGCAGTCCTACAGACCATTATTTTCTTAGACCCTGAGACAGTCCTATAAGCCATTAGTTTTTCACCCCTTAAGTGGCAATCCTATAAGGCCATTACTTTTTTTAGACCATGAAACAGTACTGTAAGCCAATACTTTTTCAGCCCCTAATGTGGCAGTCCCACAGACCATTACTTTTATAGACCCTGAGACAGTCCTATATACCATTATATTTTCAGCTCACCTGAGGCAGTAATATATGCCATTACATCTTCAGTGCATATGTAGAAGTTCAGCAGGCCATTGTATTTTCAGCTCTTATGAGGCAGTCCTATTGAGCATTACATTTCCTGCCCCTATATGACATTGCTATAGGGTACTTTTTTATAGTTTCAGTCCCTATGGGCTTGTACATTTTCAATCCCTTTGTGGCAGTACACTTTCAGCCCTACAGGCAGTCCTATATGCCATTGCATTTTCAGTCCATTTTAAGCAGTCCTACAGCCCATGCATTTTCAGCACAATGTGGCAGTCCTTGTTGGCCATTATATATCCACTAAGTGACAATGTTTCAGGGTAATTACATTTTCAGTCCCTATGTGGCAGTCCATTTTCAGTTCCTAAGTAACAGTCCTATAGGCAATAACATTTTCAGCCCTTATGACCCAGTCTTATAGGCCACTATATTTTCAGTCCCTATGTGGAATTCCTATAAACTATTACATTTCCAGTCCCTATGTGACTGATTTCCAGGGTATATTTTCTGTCCCTATAGACCCTCACATTTTCAGCCTTTATGAGGCAGTCCTATAGGTCATTACAATTTCAACCTCTATTTGGCAGTTCCATTGGTCATCACACATTTTCAGTTCCTATGTGGCAGTCCTACAGGCCATCACATTTTGATCTTTTTTAACATCAAAATTGTGTACAAACTGAGAAAGCTGCATTCTGTTTTTCACATTCACTCTTCTGTCTTCATGGTGTTAAATATTGTGCATTTTGTTTTAAAAGCTACCAGGAGTGAATTAAATCTGCAGGAGTAAAACCACTGATATACATCTGTACATCAGAAAACAAAACAGCTGCCCTAATTAGGATACTAATGACAGTTCCACTGTCAGACCTAAATATGAGTCCCATTAAGTCATTAAAATGGACACAACAAAATGCCACATTATACTATTTTTTTATACTTTTTGGAAAGTATGATATATAACCTCATTCACTGCCTTTCTTTCCAAGTTAAATCTTTGTGAGATATTGTTGGGAGTCAAATAAATTAAGTCACATGATTACAATATAAAAACCGAAGTTACTTCAGTGGTTCAAATGGTTATTATGAGGTTGACGACTATCCTAATTTTCATAATGATTTGGCTAAAGGCATCAGATGCAAGTTCGTGCTTAAGTTTTTGAATCATGAAATAGTTTTGTTCCCTTAGAGACCAGCCACTTGCTGTGATGAAGTTGTCTGTATTATTGAAAAGCAACCAAGTCTGGAAGAAATGTTTGTACTTTTTTTCTAATTCGTTTAACATGTTATACTCTATCACAGAAGGCACTGTTAACCATTTCATACCCGAGATTAAAAAGAATGCCAAACAAACTCTACCAATTATACATTCATTAATCAAATAAAGTATCAAGTTTCTCTTCCAAATTTACATGGTCATATTATTTACTTGAAATTAAAATTTAGGATCTGATGTTAAGGTCAGACATATCTTTCCAATAGTCTTTGTCATCTCAAGTCATAGCAATATCTTTCCAAAGGCCTCTGTCATCTAAAGGTCATATATATTTCTTTACAATGGTCTCTGGCTTCTCAAGGCATAGTGATATCTTTCCAAAGGCCTCTATCATCTCAAGGTCATGCCTCTGCCATCTCTGGGTATAGAGGTCTCTTTCCAATGGCCTCATTCATCTAAAGGTCATAGATATCTTTCCAATGTCCTCCACCAACACATTACAGCAATCTTAGTAGTGTTAAGACATTGCAAACATGCCAACCTGAAAATCACTTTCTCACTAAGGCACTGATATTTTTCAAGTTTGACCAATTTTCAGTAGGATGTATATATCAAGCTACATATATGTTTTGTTCCAAGTCATCAGACAGAACAAGTCTGATGTGGCATAGTGATATACACTGAGGTCAATAGGATAAGACATACCGATAAGCCATATCAAATGAGTTCTTTCAACTGACAAATATATGTAGCTTTACTGTATGATTCAAACACAATTGGGATATATGAAAGTTAGATTCGCTGCATGTATTATTGCTCAGACATCAAATAGAACATCTAAATAGTTTCAATCTGGGTGTGTGATAAGGAAATATGAATTGAACTGCCTTTTTAAATGGCAGAACAAACATGTAAGACTAAATGATTATGTGAAAAAAAATATTACATATTGCTACTGACAAAAGTGAAAATGTGTTCGAAAGTTTAGAATAGCAGTCTGTTGCAAAGATGGCAACATTAAGTTCAACAATGAGGTTTGCAATGTACATGTCAGCCTTCAAGACCTCCAGTACATTTTCAAAAGCTGCATTTCTAAACTTCAAGATGAAAAAACGAGTTCTTGCGTGATCTCTAGTTTTTGTTTTTGTTTTTCATTCCTGTGACAGCAACAATAATCTTTCCTACCATGGCCAATATGACGGTGAGCAATATACAAATTGACACACAATGTCCAACAACTGTATTTATCTCATACTAGCTTTTGTTTAAACCAAAGCCAAGCATATCAGTATTGTTGTTTATATTTCTGGACATTATTATGGGCCAATTCTTCCCTTTGCATGACATTTCCAGATCTTCAGACTAAGTTATAACATAGAAAGAAAAGATTGATCATGTGAGCGATTTTCATGAACATGAATAAATTCAAACATCTAAGTAGCTGCTCTAATGTCTGTCGGGTTATCTGATCAATGCCAATGAAACTAAAACCCAAATCTGTATCAAATCTGGACAAAGCAACATCTGGATCTGACCTCAATAATCCTATTTTCATTTTTTTTTATAATTGTTCGGTAAGTTCTTGCTTTTTAATAGTCACTGAAGTAAGTCTTATGGTAATATTTGAAGGGCTGGCAGGTATGGCTTAAAGAGCAATCAATTCAATCCTCTTCCAACAAATTTCCAAGGCAACCCCTATGACCCTCACCTTTGGCCTTCTAAGTGACTAGGTATTTGGCATAAACTGTGATAACAATCTATTGAGGAAATCAGTTGATAAAGCTATCAGACATGACATTACCAAATGTCATAGTCAGTTGAAGAAATTATTTGGATGTTACTTAATGATATGTCTTGGTTTCCTTAAGGGATCTTTGCAGACAAGGCAATAAATATGGTTCTGGTCTAATCATGCCTTAGGTTTATGAGCAAATCTTGACTTCACTACTAAATCTTTCAAAAATCTGAAGGACATTTGCCAAAAAAGGGGCCAATCAATGTCAAGTGCAACTAAAATTCTAATTTTATAGAATTTTAACCAATAGCTACATACCTGTTTAGAGAGCATATACTATATGGATTCCTTCAGACCAAGAGTAGACATCCAGTGGAAGAAGCAGTAACAGCTGTTCAGATAAAACATAAATAAGAACCTTAAAAGGCCAGATGCTTACCTGTAAGACTCGATCAAACTGCAGTAATCCTGCTATATCAGCATAACCATCTTCTTTTACAGCACTAATGTACACCCCTTTATCATACAATCCATCTGACAGGCTGAATCCAAAGTCTTCCATCACCGTCTCTTTGTCCATTATCACCTTTTGAAGCTGGATTGGCCTGGGAGACAGCTCTGTCTTAACATGATCCTGAAGTCCCATAGAGGATCCCGAAGTGTTACCATACATGGTTCCCAGTGTTTGGGATTTAGGAGCAGACCCTTTTGTCCTCTTTATATCTCTGCTCTGTTTCCCTTTTCTTAATTTTGGTCTAAGATCATCTTCACTATGTGCACCTCGACTAGTACTATGGGACCAATTTCGTTCCTTTTTATTTTTTACTGTATATTTGCCTGCTATGGATAGAGATTTCCTGTCTAAACTAGCTGTACTTTTTTCCCTTATACTGTTAGCTATTTGTTGAAGCATTTCTGACTGCCCACTATACTGTTCAAGTGAATGTGACCACTTATCTGCCGAATCATCAGGACTTGATTCATTACTCTCCAGGTCACCTTCCCATGCATCATCCGATATCCTAAGTTCAGCCAATTTTTCTTCAAATCCCTCGGGACTGTCTAGCGAATCATCTGAATATGGTCGCGGACGCACATGTGTATCACTAACTCGGGGCATTATAGCAGATCGTACTGGGTGCAGTCCATGTCCATTAGAAATCAGTGCTATCTCCTGCCCAGAACTATCCCATGATTCCAAAGCACTGTCAACACTTCTAACTGGAGTTCTTAATTCCTCTTTGTCTGACTGCAGCAAGAAGAAATGTAAGTTCAAGTAAGTTCTTTATAGCTTTGTTTTCTACATACATGGGTACATTAAAGTCCTTGGCTGTCAGGTACTGTTTCTTATAATCAGAAGATACAACTTGACCTAAGATAATCTTCTGACAGAGATGACAACTTTCTTTAATATTCTGAATTAAAAATTTTGTTATTTTATATTATTTCTGTGAAGTTCAGTTAAATGGAAATTACTTCCTATTACGACTAATCTGGCCAATTTGTTTCACAACATACCTTCTAGAATGAGGCACCAACATTCAAGTTGATAACATATTCACAACTTAGATGTTTTATCCAAGCAAAGCTTGGTCAGTGGTTAGGAGAAATAACTATGATAACAGTTTTTATCTGCCCTTTATCATGAAAATGCATGGCTATTGCTTAATTGTGAAATGTTACTTCAGATGTATGCAGCCAATGTCTAAAAGAACATTCTAACTGCTTTTATTAATGAACTCTAAAACTCAATTGTAAAATTTAGTCAACCGTTCATCGTAAATGGCACATGACCAGTACTGCATGTTAAATTGACTTCACAATGTGATTAGGCTGAAATTTAATCGAATATCAATGGGACTGCTGTTCCTTGTATCTATATTTTATTGCAGCTACCAGATGTCAAATGTAATATACAGCCTGTGAAACAATATCAAAGCAATAATAACTATTTTGCATGTGTTGCACCTTTTATCATGATCTGGAAATGTTCAGTGCTAAAGTCTTGCATCCAAAATCTTTGCCTTCTAAAAGTTATAAACATTTAAATAGTGATCTCTACATTTTTTGGTCACCAACATTAAAAGCTCATAACACAACAAAAATTAATGGAGTTCCAACTTTTGTGGTTTTTTAAGTTAAAGCTAGATTGAAAATCTAAAATCACAATGATATATGAACCATGACAATATTAAAAGTTCCCCACCGCTTATCAGATGGCAGTAAAACATTATTTGTTTGTTGTAATACCAATGTTATTTATAGTGATCAGGAATATACATCTTGGTACATTTATGAACGAGGAGAAACAACCGTTGACTGATTACAATTTAATCTGCATGTACAATTTCATCAACTTGATAATGAGATCACACCACATGAAGGTGAAATAATAAATTCAAAATCAGTTCACATGATCAAAGATTTCATTCAACAGACAGAAATTCTTAGGATCAGACAGACCTGCAACAGTGGGACATTTTACTTCAAGTTTTCTGTTGGAGTTCTACCAGTTTGTCAGAAGCACTGTGATAGTTGTGAGTAAACTTAATTCCAACAGAACGGTTAATATATGGAAAAGATGAAAGTCTTTTTAAAAATGATTGGTTTACTGTCAGTGGCTTTCTTTTAGTGCTCAATCTTGAATTTGTTGAGAGTTTTATGTTTTGATATCAGTCTTTCACAATACTGAATTGCATTTGTACTTATAGCAGTGGACTAGGCTTGTTTGCTACTACATGCAAGCAAACAGATGTTGATATTTTCTTTCATTCAGATTTGTGCTAATTGTTAGTAATGAGTAACAAACTTAATTACTGAAGTATAGTTTTTACTCAAACATGCTTGGAAGTGAATATTGATATAATATTTTACAACAAACATACATCATCACTCAGTATTTTATCAATTTTTTAATTTAAAAGGATCAGTTATGTGAAATACCAATGACAATGCATTTTCTAAGTACAAAATTTTATACCCATGAATTTATAGTGAATTACAGAACAATGAATATCTGATGTCTTAAGCCTCATGTGTTTATTACTGTATGACACATTTGATGTCTCAAATGGGCTTCTCCAGTATATTACTGTATGACATTTGATGTCTCAATTAGGCCTTTTGAGTTTATAAATGTATGTTGTTGTTTTCATTAGGCCTCTTGAATCTATGACTATTGTATTTGATGCCTCAATTAAGCCTCTAGAGTCTAATACTGTAGGATACATTTGGTGTCTTAATTAGGTCTATTGAATCTATTACTGTCTGATGTTTTCTGTCTCAATTAGACCTTTTCAGTTTATTACTGTATGTTTGATCTCTCAATTAGGCCTCTTGAGCCTAACACTGTATGATACATTCAATGTCTCAATTAAGCCTCTTAAGCTTAACAGTGTATGATACATCTGATGTCTCAATTAAGCCTCTTGAGTATGACATCTGAAGTCTCAATTAGGCCTTCTGAGTTTATTACTGCATCATGCTTGTTGTTTCCATTAGGCCACTTGAAATCTATTACTGTATGATATTTGATGTCTCAATTAGACCTCTTGAATCTAATACTGTATGATACATTTGATGTCTAAGTTAGGCTTCTTAAGTCTATTGTCTGATGTTTGATGTTTCAATTAGGTTTTTTGAGTCTATTACTGTCTGATATGCTTGATGTCTGCATTAGGCCACTTGAGTCTATTACTGTTTGATGCCAAATGTCACAGTTAGGCCTCTTGGTCTATTATTGTGCGATGTCTGATGTCTCATTTAGGCCTTTTGAATCTATTACTGTATAAAGTTTGATATCTCTGATAGGCCTCTTGAGTCTATTACTGTATGATACATTTAATTGCTCAATTAGGCCTTGAGTCTATTTAATGGCTCAATTAGGTCTCTTGAGTCTATTACTGTCTGATACATTTAATGACTAAATTAGGTCTCTTGCTCTATTACTGTGTGATATACTTGATGTCTGAATTTGGCCACTTTGATGTATTATTGTATGATTTATGTTGTCTCAATTAAGACTCTTGCATCTATTACTGAATGGTACATTTGATTTCTCAATTAAGACTCAAGTCTATTACTGTGTAATATGTTTGATGTCTCAGTTTGACCTTTTGCATCTACTATGATGCATGATATCTCAATTAGGCCTCAGAAGTCTATTACTGCATTATAAAATTTCTGGGGTTTTTTTATCACATAAGGATATGAGAATATATTAAAAACTTTCAAGGGTATAAATATCTATAATCAAGTTCATTTTTCCCCTTTTAATACTTGTGCTAAATTTCTAGCAATGTGAATCAAGTCATTGTTCAATTATTGCTTTTTCTTTACTAAATTTAAAAGAAAAAAATCCAAAATCTGACTATGTTCGTTTCATTTTAAAAGGTACCCAAATAATTATTGATAAGGGATGTACAAGAAATGGCATACTTACTGAGACACTCTTTCTGCTTAGTTGTTCCACTGTAAAATAAAACAGAGTGGAGGTTGTGTTTAAATCCATCAGGCACAGAATACTGATGAATATGTTGGCAATCATCAACTACCTTTATGTACTGACAATACATGATTTTCAAAATCCTGTGTGGTTCACATGCCAGAATTGGAGGCCAAGACTCAGTTTCATAAGTCATTCATCCACAATGATATATTAAATTTTCAGAGTAAATGACATAGAAACATTGCAAAAGTATGAAGAGATAGGCTGACTCTGCATGTTCTCAATACATGTTAAAATGTTCTGCTTGCTATTATAATAATCCAACCAAAAAAAAAGAAAACATAAATCCAAGGGAATGTTTGCTGCCAATATACTTTCACACAGATATGTAGGAAAATAAAAATAAAAGTCTAAAACATGTCAGCCATTTTTAACTTTTTCACTTTAATAAACTAAGAAAATACAAAAGTCATTCAAACTTTAAGGAATTTTTTTTTTAGTTCCCCTGGTATTACAGGCAACCAAATTACTATTGTTTGCTATAGTAGTAAAAGAAACAACTTTTTCTTAATTCCTGCACACAAACGGAGGTCTAAGTTATATTTAGTAGTTTGTCTACAGTATTAAAAAAATGATCTAGTTATGTAATTGCTAAGGAAATTTGTATACATTGGTAAAGTCATATATAAAGTATGTATGTTTAATGTACATAATATAAATCATAATAATTAGTGTAATATAATTTTAGCAAATGTCTGTTTGCAACAAATTAGTGGCATAAAATTTAGCACATTTAAATTCACAGCATAATGGTGGCATACAAATTTAGCAAATGTCTCTTTGCACAATATTGGTGGCATACACATTTAACACATTTCTCTTCATAGCATGTCACAAAAATAAGGGGGAGTGAGTTAAAAATATAGAGGAAGAAACAACTTCAATATTTACCAAACTCTCATTCTTCCTGCTCCACTCTGTAAGAGCTCTATTAAAATCAAAATCTTTTAAAGATGTTGCCTCCAGTCGTATAAGCATTAATCTGTTGTTTCTGAATTTAAACTGTACCTTATCTTTGTATGATTTGTTCTTTGCCAAGATCTGTATTTCAGTCTGCTGTCTGAAGGGGCATATACATAACTAGCTCAGCCAGCTTGAACAAACTGGGAAACTGTTCTTTATGGTTATGTACAATTTTTCATATCTCACAGGCACTGTCTTCTGGATACTTATACTTCAAAAAACAAGAAGTTTCACTGACATAAGCTCCGCCAAAGTTTAACTTTCTTAAATCAAAGCTGTGCTTACTATTAGCCAGATTTCATATATGCCCCCTAATGATTTATTGGGCTTTAAAGCCAATCAATGTCACAGTGTTATTTTTAAAACAATGACATTTTGATCAATTAAATATCATTTCTGTTTAATTTCTTCTAGATTCTTATTTATTCAATTTATCTTAAACCTTATAGGGCCATACAGTTTTTCAGCATGTTTGAGAAAAGAGATGAAAAAAATACTCTACTTTTAAAGTGCTGTATTTTAATTATGCTTGGTATTCTGCCTTTTCTACAGCTAAATTCTAATTACCACTTAAAGTAGGGTTGATCTGCACGCTGTGTTTTTATCAATCCATCATATACATCAGATTCATATTCAACATCAAACATCTTTTTTGGTTTCAACATTACTCACTGGTATCTTCATGAACTTTATTTCATCTCAAGTAATCTGATAACATTAAAAATCATTGTCATCATCATTATCATCAGCCAGTATTGCAAAAATGAAATTGTCATCTAAGATGTACCACACTAAGAATCAGACATTTTAATACTTTAGATAACCCATATTTTATACAAGCATTTGTAAAAATTCCTTGATACAAGGTTCAAACTACTACAGAATGCTTGTTCCAGGGCATAACATGCCAATCAAATTTAGTTTTAGATCTACTAATTTAATGCCAAAGAAACAGAAAAACTGAACAGTTAGCTACAAGAAAAGATACAGTTATCATGACAAGCGCCATGACACCTCTACTGGTTATGTGACTTATGTTGCTCAAAAGTCTTTAAGGGTTAACAGCTAAATAAAAATTGTATTCTGCACAGTACATTTTTATATACACAACTTAGTATGTGAATGCATACAAATTCTGTGTGATTCCTGCATTCATGCATCCTGGTAGCATCTCTGCTTTGTAGCTTATTGGTGGCAAACAATTTTTGCAAATGTCTGTTCATAGCATATTAGTAAAAAATACTTTTTTTTTAAATTTCTGAATACAGCATATTAGAGTCATACAATATCTGCAAATCAAAGATGAGCAGAACATGTACAGTTTTGGTAGCAATGCTTTTCATAAACAAAGACAAAATTAAATGCTGATTTGATTTCTGGGACAATGGTATTATCAAATGGAGCAGGACAGGAAACAGGAAACATAGAGAAACAAGTGCAGTAAATCATTTAGAAACGAAAGCCCCCAGTCTCATCTTCATACTCATTACCTCTGTATCCCATCTATATCACTGCTACGGTAGCAACTAACTTTGACATTAAACATCAGGAACCATCCTTCAAATTTACTTTAATCTGTTTATCAGACAGTTTTAACATAATAATATTTGATTGATGTCTATTCCCTTGCTAAGTTCCACATAATTGTATGCATGCAAATAATCTGTGATTTACAATACATAAATTTTGTTATCAATGACTCACTTGTTACACTGGATTTGGCTGGTCTTGCTATTTTTAGTGTTACATGATCTCCTGCACTCTGTAACAAATGCATTGAATCGGTGACTGTGCGACCCCGGGTGTACACACCATTCACTGCCAAAAGGCGGTCTCCAACATGGATAGCACCTGTCCTGTTAACAACATATGATATGTCAAATAACAACTTTACTTATATGGTTCAACTAGTGAAAATAAAAAGCAAGCTCTGTAGACTGTATGTTTTGTAAAGAAATCAAATATACGACTGATAGATACTTTAATGTTAAGTAACAAACACATGAAGGTTACAAATGTAGATTTACATTGTAGAGCTTGCAAATTTAAGAAAAACCCATTTTGAAAGATGATGGTATACAGTTGTGAAACAACATCAAGAAGAACTGCTCTTCTGGAAGACCACTTGTCATGAAAAACCACTGCTATGGTAGACCACTTTTCATGAAGGACCAGGTTTTCCGAATCAAAAGTATTACATTTCTGCAACCTCTAACTAGAGACCACCTGTTTTTAGAGACCATTTTTTTGACAGAAGTGGTGGTCTATCATGACAGACTTTACTGCCTTATGAGGAATTTCTTGTTTTTTTACATGGTACCAATTTTCATGCCATACCAATTTTTGTCGATTTTATGGACATTGCAGACCATAAATGGAAACTGAATCCCTACTCAAATCTTAAGTCAAAAACCAATGTTAAGTTGGGGTTTTATTTATAGCACTCCTGTTTAACATACCGGCTTGTATCTATGCTAACAATTAGAAGTCAAGCAATATGAACCCATGGTAACAATGACAGTATACAGAAGTTAAGTTATTGGCAATAGATGGAAAGACAGACAACACCAGAAACATAATATGTTCTGCCTCAAGGCAGGCATACAAAAGCTTAATTCTCTATCTTATACCTTTACTAAGGTGAGTATGCTTGCATCATATGATAATAAGAATCCCAAATAACCCTCATTTTCACTGAACAATGTGTAACATGTTTATGGTTCATGTTGACTGAGTTAAATCAGCTGACAAGGAAGTGGAAATACATGACTAGACCTATCATTGAAAAAATTTACACTGTATCTTGCGTTTATTCCATGCATTAAAAAAAA
The DNA here is from genome assembly GCA_003401595.1 of Venustaconcha ellipsiformis. NCBI lineage: Eukaryota > Metazoa > Mollusca > Bivalvia > Unionida > Unionidae > Venustaconcha > Venustaconcha ellipsiformis. Next base: position 54,748 of record QKMX01365663.1, on the reverse strand, counting down.
ATTGGAATTCTAAACTGTCTTCCAAAAACAATCAAAACTTCTACTTATAAGCATAAAATCATATGTTAATAAGATCGAGCTGAAACAGCCTTGAAGTATGTAAACTGTCTCTTCAGTTTATTTGGCTTCATTCCAGTAATAACTCCCATGTGTACTTAATTGTGACTGCAAATTAAAATCATCTGAAAAATGAAAACTTATACCCTGATCTGCCAGTGTTTATTTTTCTAAACCATCCCAGCAGAGGAAAAAATAATTACCAACCTTTCTGCCAACCCTCCCAGTGTCAGCTCTGATATGATAATGGGATCAAAGGCCTCATCAGACCCTGTGATGGTGATGCCCAAAGGACCACCATGTCGCTGCAGCTCCACAGTGTATGAAACACATTCCTCTCCACTCGCATCTGAAATACATGAAACATATTCTTATTCCAAGAGTTTCTGAATGTGTTCAAACATTTCAAACATGATATGATTGTATTTTTTTTAACAAAATCAATTTTTTTAAAAAATATGCACTGTTTTAATTGAAGAAGGGTAATGCAGTTTATAAATTTCGGTGCTTGAACAACAAGACAACTCTATTTACAAGGTACTTAATTGTTTACAGAATTTGTTCAAAATTCTGGTTTCATAGGTTCTGATTAAACACAAGTCAGAAGTTATACTATTAAGCATTATATGATGACATCACCACAAATATTCAAATATGAATGAATGCCGGCTGAATATTCTATGAGAAAAATATGTTTTTTGTTTCAGTACTATGGCATGTAATTGGAAGGCCTGGCATAGTCTGTTCCAGGTCTATGTACACAGCTGCTTCCTGTCATGATTGCCACCAGTTACATGTTAAGAGTATTCACAAAGCCTCTAATTTGTTTGTACCCCCATTCCCATATTTTAAAACAAAAGGCAATGAGGATATTGCACAAATGTTAATCATTTCATTCATCAATTTATAATTTCTAACCTTCACTTGTTACAGGTCCCAAACACTAACAATTTGTTGGCATTTCAAATCAAATGGCAGTTTCTTTAGTAACAGAGTTGCTATATTTGCATGGGAATGTATGTTTTAAAGCAACATATATGATGTAGTTCACAATCTTTGATAATCTTAATAATTTTTTTAATCTTGGAATTGTTCCCTTCAACACATGTATACAAGAGTACCTCCATTATATTTGTTCAATTTGTTTCAGAAATATTAAAACTAGGCGCTGCAAATATTGCATGCAGACAATACAGCATTTACTTTAAAGAACTCGTCTAGACACTGAGCAGCCTGTCTGAATATTTACATCAACATATACTTTGAATTGCCACAAGTCAACAGTGTTAGGGACTCCTTAACAACAATCAGGTTAGAAATTAAAATTAATGAAAGAAATGACTGTTTTGTGCATTTTGTGTATCCTTGATACTTTACATTTTTAAAATCAGTACTGGTACACAAACAAACAGGAAGGTGTGTGAATGCAAAAGTAGTGTAAGCTGTTTTTTGTATTAGTGATTCTAAAGCCGATAATGAATACCATTTGCTACTACTAAAGAGCCAATGGCTCACTCAAGACAGTCCCGCAGTTCTCTGAGGGTGAAAGGTTTATTATAATCTTTAGCATCACCAGATTTGAAATTTAAAGTAACCTTTTTTCTGGATTTTGATACAGTTAAAGTTTTAAAAATAGTTTTCTTGGAGACATTTATGATGAAAGTTTCAGCCAATGTATTACAAATTTCTAATATAATCATGATCAGTTCATAAAGTTTCTTCTAGTGCTTGATATATACCTGTGTTTATTTTTCCCAATAATTTTTCTTACTGTATTCCATTATGGTTTAAAAGAGGAGCAAGAATTCAATCTAGTGACATAGGACCCTCATGCTTCATTAGCACAACAAGCTTTATCTTGTATTTGCATATGAAGTTGGAATTTTAGCTGCTGGGTTGAAGCTGAACTTTAAAGGTCCTTGTTTATGTTTTCCTTGAATACGTCTCCGCAAGCATAAAGAAACCACATTATCGAAAAGAACAGGTATCTAATTTGATTTGCAGAGGAAATTAACCTCTCCCAATCGATCTTGTTTACATTCCATCTATGTCCTAGCCGTTGAGGTTTGGGTACTGCTTCCTAACTTGAGGTTTGGTAGTGTGACTTCCTAACTTGAGATTGGTGGTGTGACTTACTAACTTGAGGCTTGGTATTGGGATTTCCTAACCTGAAGTTGGTGGTGTGACTTCCTAACTTGAAGTTGGTGGTGTGACTTCCTAACCTGAGATTGGTGGTGTGACTTCCTAACCTGAGATTGGTGGGGTGACTTCCTAACTTAAGGTTGGTGGTGTGACTAACTTGAGGTTTGGTGGTGTGACTTCCTAAATTGAGGTTGGTGGTGTGACTTCCTAACTTGAGGTTGGTGGTGTGACTTCATAACTTGAGGTTGGTGGTGTGACTTCTTAACTTGAGGTTGGTGGGGTGACTTCTTAACTTGAGGTTGGTGGGGTGACTTCCTAACTTGTGGTTGGTGGTGTGACTTCCTAACTTGAGGATGGTTGTGTGACTTACTAACTTGAGGTTTGGTGGTATGACCTCCTAACTTGAGGTTGGTGGTGGGACTTCCTAACTTGAGGTTGGTGGTGGGATTTCCTAACATGAGGTTTGATATTATTACTTCCTAAGCATAAAGGAAAGTGGTCACTCACAAAAAAATCATCACCAAAAAAAGTAAAGTAAAAGAGATGCATTGCAGATGGTGAGATCTAAGGACAAGTAGGATTCTGTGGCATGATAATGATACATATATGGCTTGTTATTCAAAAGGCAAGATTGTGTTCTGAAATAAAGTCTTCTGTTTTCTCTCCCATCAATATCTTTACAGCTGCAAAATGTGTGTTGGCACCAAGTAAAATAAAAGGTGCGAGGAACCGTTAAACAAGATGCTAAAGATCAGACTGACTTAATGGAATGCTTGTTGGGATATATAATGTGCAAAGTGTAAGCGCATCAGGAAAGTAGTTATATAGATAACGGATATTTTTTTAAATATTAATACTGGATATATTTCAGTGTTGTACCACAAAAACAACACTTAGTGGCAAAGCTACCAGTTAATATATATTGTCTTTTTGTACAAGATGAAATAAATCCAGTAATAATGTTGAAAAATAATTTTTTTATATTATATACAAAACTTGCTGAGCACTGAAGTTTAGATTAAAGTCACTCTTTTGCACAACACACTCACAACCTCCTCCTTTTTTATAAATGCATCACATTTTCATAGGGTGATCCTATACACATACCTTACAAGAAAACAGTCAGATACAGTTTGACCTACTATTTGACCCTATCTGAATATAAATAAAGTCTGATTCAGCAATACATCACTGCGGGTTTATCATTTATCATTGTTTATCATTGTTGTAAAAAAAAATGGGGAAATAACTTCCGAGAAAATGGCATCAGGTCAATTAATTTCCATGTCTGGCATGTAAAGCAGTTTCTATTAATTTGTTCTATCTCACAAAGTACTCGTTTTTGTTGCTGCAGATAAAATTTTTGTACGCACACACGAGTCCACTGGCATGATGGGAAATATATACATTCGCAAGTGAAATTATAAGGACATATTTTTCACATGTGAACATATAGGAATGAAAACTTTTAAAAATTATTTTGCCATTAACTCTCTAAATTTCACACTTAGGTATATAATACATTCTTTTTTATGCTCTTGTTAAGCATTTCAGTACTATCTCCCACAACTCACTTCTCCCAACAAGACAGATCTGTGCAAAGCAAACATCAATCAATATAAGACCAGTCTGTGCAATGCAAAATTCAGTCCATATAAGACCATTCTGTACAAGGCAAACATCAGCCTCACATTAAGGCCATTTTGTGCAGTGAAAACATCAATCCATATAAGACCAGTCTGTGCCATGTAAACATCAGCCTCCCAAATATGACCGTTCCGTGCAATGCAAACATCAGTCCAGAGAAGACCAGTCCATGCAGTGCAAACATCAGTCCATATAACACCATTCTGTACAAGGCAAACATCAGCCTCCCAAATAAGACAATTCTGTACAATGCAAACATCAGTCCATATAAGACTAGTCTCTGTAATGCAAAATTCAGTCCATATAAGACTAGTCTGTGTAATGCCAAAATCAGTCCATATAAGACTAGTCTGTGTAATGCAAAAATTAGTCCATATAAGACTAGTCTGTGTAATGCAAAATTCAGCCTCCCAATAAGATTACTTTGATCAAACTAAACATAAGTCTACATAAGACCACTCTAGTGCAAATCAAAACTCTATAAATAGGTCCAACTTTTTGGTCCCAACAGTATCCACATCAGTGAAGTATTTTTGTATTTGATTATCCCAAAATTGTTATCCTATCAATCCAACACTGTCAAACTTACCAGTATAAGGGTCTTCCCTTTTGATCTTTAACCTGATGATATCTTCAGCTGTATCTATCAAATGCATGGCTTCCTCTACACTGAGGTTTTCGGTCCGAGAATCATTGATGGAAAGTATCCGATCTCCTGGGTGAATAGAACCACACCTGTAAATATATGCAACAAAGAATGTCATTATCATTAGGCTCTTCTATTCATGCCCAATTTTACCCCGTTTCAGCACAAAATTGCTACAAGGTCACCTACTAGCCAAACTAGTAGCTAAATGGGGTTGTTTGGAAAGAAGGACTGACACCACATAACATCAAGTTTTGTCACTTACTACATTGAAATTCCACAATAAGATAAACGTTAGAGTCAACAAAGTACCCTTGTGTTATGTAGTCAAAATATCATGCAATATCCACTATCCAGACAAGTCAGTCAACTGAAGTGTACTGTATCATGAAAAATCCAGAAGTTAGTCAACTGAAGTGTACTGTATCATGGAATAAATCATTTAACTTAAGTTACTTAATCACATATTAACAAGAATCAAGGCAAGTCAGTTAAATTAAGTGTACTGTATCAAGGAATAAATCATTTAACTTAAGTTTCTGTATCACACAGTAACAAGAATCCAGGCAAGTCAGTTAAATTAAGTGTACTGAATCAAGGAATATATAGTTCAAGTCACTTAACAAAGAAGTGTACCACAAAATATCCAGTATCCAGACAAGCCAGTTAACTGAAGAAACTACTGCATATGTATCCACTTATCCGACAGGACATGGCAGAGGAACTTGTAACTAACGGCTTCAGTGATACAGTTACAAACTCAAATTGATGCATATTAAACAACAAACGGTGTTTACATATATAGTTACAATTTTTTTTAGGACAGAACCATGTATTGGTACATACTTATTCATGTATTAGACATTTGGCAACTAAATAATGAAAACAGAGAAAGTATACTTACCAAGTCCAACCAATCTCAAAGTATCTATAATAGTATTTCCACTGAAAATGTGCATAAAGAAACATAATTTCTTGGATTTTTCTGTTTGATTCCATTCATGTCCCAATACCTAATTTTTTTGCTGATACACTAACTTAAAAAATTTCAGAAACATTCATATATGCTGGACATGTCTAAAGGGACTAATTTTTTACAGACAACAAGATGCGTAAATCAGACAATGGCAGTTTTTAAACTTAAATTTATACATGGATACTGACTATGCAATGTACTTGAGATATCAATTCAGCCGGTGTTAAGCTGGCTCATTCAAGCTTGGAAGTAAACCATTTAATTTCACAGGTAAAGAGTGATACAATCCCTCTGAAAAAGGTTAAGTCATTATCTAAATGAGAGAAGAACAAATAAAAAACACAAGTCCTCTATTCAGTAAACATATTGATAGCTATAACTTCACACAAACAAAAACAGGGAGGAGAATGTTTGATTACAACAAAAAAATCTCTACCCATTACTTTAAATGGTTCTGTTTGTGATGACTAAGCAAACAACTTTTGGCTAATGTTTGCCCTGGACTATGCAACACAGAAAACATTAAAGACAAATAAAAAGACTTAATGTCTCTACTGTAGACAGTTCAGTCAAAACTGGATTGACAAATTTCAGCTTTTTACGTAGCTAATGTCTTTTGAAAATATGAAATAAGCAGTGGTACTTATTTATCTTCAGGAATACATCTTGCCAAATTTACTCAATTAAACTGTTGTTTATTTTGGCACCAAAACTTTCTACTACTTCAGTAAATTGGTGAAATTAATGTAAAAATGTTGGAAGCCATGATTGTGCTATATCTGAATTTGTGTTATAATGAAAAATCTTATAATGGGTTACACTGTATTTTAGTATATGTGCACATTCTGAGATCTAACTGCAGTGAGAACTCTAAAGAACAAATTCATATTTAGATCAGTTAAGTAATTTTTAAAAAAATCATTTTAATCTAACCATTGGTTTCATCTTCAAATATGTTTACCTAATCATAAAACATTGGAACACTACAAAACAGGTAAAAAGGAGGCATTACAGTCCATTGCCAAGGAGCTGGCCCCATTTTGTTACCTAATGTACATCATGTGACTTTGTGTCTTATATGTGATATGAGCTAAGGTACACGGTTTATGTATGGATATGGTTTGGAGAAAACTCACATCCACAAATTCAGTGGATGAGGGGTATTCCGCTGTGTCATTACAAAGCTGCTGAATGATGTAGAATGCCAGCCTGTTATGCAGCCAATATAGAACCCAACCATTCTATGACAGCTCTTTAGGGTACAAGGTCTCTGAGGTAAAAATAGCTACTAATATCATCTCAGACCACAGTTCACTTTGGGTATCATGGCAGAGACTTTATGGGGTCCTGTAGTCACCTCTGGGGCAAAGGGTCCAACAAAGACTGAGATTTCAAGACCAAGGAACAATTCCACATGAGAGAGAGTTAGTGTTATGTGATGCTGAGCCATTACAGCTGAAATGTAGATAGTTAGGTTCAACCAACAATGTGTATGTGTTTTGTTCACTGATCCTGCCTGCATAATTAGAATAACTAGAAAAGAGGTCTTATATGAGAAACAAGTCTAGGAGATTCAAAATAGCATTTCAAAAGATGCCCTATTCAACCTCATCACAATCCATGGATGATTCCAGCTTGGACAATGGGCCAAAGTATTTTGGTCAAGACAAGTCAAAATTCATAAGTAGGAATGATAAACTTTTGTTATGGCCTATATCCTTCATTCCATGATGCTGAAATGTGTCTAAAATTGTGGAATGGTAGCCCTTGATTAGGAAACCCAAAAAGTCATCTAGTTGTGGCACTGAAGCTTATAATGGAGAGCTGCATTCCTGCTTGCACCACTGAAAGAAAACTGTTCATTTCCCTTTGTCTGCTTTCAAAGTAGTGGGACTTCTTGCCTCAGCAATTCTGTCCAAGACTTCATAAGTCAGACATGGCCAGTCAGTCAACTGATTGGGAGATCTACAATTAGGTTGTCTGAGCAAATGGACAAAAGGCAGAGTTTTTCTTGGAATTTCAGCAGTCAGCAGTTCAGTTCAACAAATCACTGAACCATTTCACCCATCTGAGGGAAGCAATCAGGATCAGACAGCACTCCCTCAAGGCATATGCATCAAAAACCATTCTGGTTCAGAAACACTACTCTGGTTTTCAGTCTGGGACTTGAGAGATGAAGGTTAGAAGCCTTCTATACCATCTCATTACAAATAGCTCCACATGCAATCAAGACCAAAGAGTGCAGATTAAACTAAAAACATTTAGATGAATGGACTATTCTGCAAAAAATAAATCTGCAGATTCCATTGAGATGCAGAACCTACTAGGACATTATATCTGCCTGAGACAAGACTTACTTAGTTGTGGATTTGATGTTAATGACACCACCTGAGAAAATGTCAAACAAGAAGACTTAGGAATTAGGACTTGGTTCCCAATGCCTCTTATTATAATTCAACAATGGAGTTGTTAGACAGAAGGCAAACACTGTTTCCAGACAGCATCTTCTGTCATGATTGAAAGGCATCTCTGTGAGGATGATGTGTAATGGATACTTCCAAATAGTCCAAACCCCGAAGACCTCTTGAAAAAAGCAGGAGGTACACAATGACTGCTGTTATGACTCCATGATCTTAAACCTTTTAACAGAAAAGAGCCAAAATCAACAAGTTTTGTAAAATTAAAAAAAAA
>QKMX01365613.1:0-10343 GCA_003401595.1 Venustaconcha ellipsiformis | reverse complement strand
TAGTGGTACATGTACTTTAGTCAACACTTATTTCAAGAATGAAAACCTGACATCTGGAAATAGATATCGGATTTCTTAACACACGCTATGAATAAAATTGGTTCTGGATACATATTATATAATAAAATGCAGCTTATTGTGAGGGGTAATTTTATATTTTTGGACAAATATGCTGGACACTGGTCACATTAGCTGGGTGGGCTTTTATGAGGAGTAATTTTTATCATTTTCGTCATACGTTGGTTCACTACATAATGCTGTGGCAGTAACTATCATGCCATATGGATTTCTATTTTTAGGATTTTACTCTTTTTGAGCCTTTTCTTTGGGATACATAAATTTACTTCTCGCTGTATAAACATAATTGTGCTAATGTGCAATTAAATCCTGTAAATTCATATGTACAAGTACTGTTTTGGGTGTACTGCACATGATGTACAAATGCTGCCTAAGTGTAATGTGTTTTCCCAGTAGGATATGTACCTGTTTTATGTTAACTTGTATACTCACTTACAAGTCAGGTCCAACTGCAAATACAATAGACCCCAGTCTGCTGTTGCATAGTGCACTGGCTATGTTGCATAGTGCACTGGTTCATCATGGTCTATGTTATCTGTTATACTAATTATTCCAAACAAACTGCATAGATTCAGATCTGCCAACATATTATGTGATGGCAAATCTGGGTTTATGCAGATTGCTGTTAGTTGAAGTAAACTTTTAAGTGAGTATATATGTTAGCTGAAGTGCATGTTGGCACAAATTGCTATATTTTCCTCTGATTAATGGGTATTGTCTCCATTGCATTGATCAAGTCTTAAATATCTTAGGGTCATTGCTAGTTAAATCTTAAGTGATCTAAAACCTTGTTTCTGTCAATGTATAATTAGATACTAAGGTTACAGCACTGGTTGATGGGATTCTTTGATTTAAAGCACAAATAATTATGGGAAATAAATTTATTAGTATCATATCTATGTACACATGCATGGTGACTTTGCAAAGTAAATTAGGTAACTATCTTCTAACACTGATATTTTTACATTTTTATTGCAATATTCTTTAATTTAAATGGCATTCTTAATACAACATTGTCATTGTAATTTTTATTGAATGCAGATACTGTGTTAGGCATGGGGTCATCTAACAGTATTTTAAATCTTTCTTTGGGTGAGCTTTTATATCATAAATTCTTGCAATTCACATGAAATACAGTTATAATTATATGAGGTTAGTAACTAATAATTATTTAAGATTATCTGTTCAGGCACCTTTCAGAATAAGCAACCCATCAACAAAGTTGTTATGATACCAGATAAATAAACAGCTAAATTCCATTCTTTCCAGTGCTGTTTTTTGTCTGCAGTCATTGGGGGTTTAGCCATAGAGTTGCCCTAGTAAATTCATAATCCCAGTACATCAAACTTAACCTCTTGTTGTAATGTTGATTTATTTCAAAACTTTGTAATGTAGATCTTTTGTGAACTATATAGTAAACCATAAATAACAATTCAATCTTCATGAATCTTCAAAAACATTAATTGCATGACCTTGATTAAGTGTAAAATGTTAATGGACTTAATGTCTTCTTTAAAGTTTTACAAAAATAAGTACTTCATAGCCTTGAGATGATTCACAGGTTTTATAATTATTACCATATATACTTCCTATTATATTGACTCCAACTGCAAACTGCATATACCCTGATCTGCCATCTATAGATTATTCCTAACAAGATGAATAGACCCAGATCTGCCAACACATTATGCAGTGACAGATCTAGGCCTGTGCAGTTTGCAGTTGGACTGACCTAATAAGTTTATGTATATGGTATGTTTTACCTTTAACTGTACAGGCATACTTGTATCTGAAGAGTGAGGAATGAGCTTATATCAGTGAACTACTCCATCAAATTCATGTCATTCATGTTTCTGTTGTGAATATTCAACAAACCTTAAAAGCACTTAAATGATCAAGATTGTTCACATACAGTTTGCAAAAGTAATATTCTATTTTAGAAATCAGTAACAGGTGGAGGGTGTCAAAAGGTTTTGATGTTTATCAGTTGGGAGGGTTTTTTTTTATTCAATTTTGGATTACCATATCGTTTAGCCTTTGACTGTGCAGAACTCCTAACAACATTTTGAAAATCATGTTCTGATATTAAGTTGTGTCTTGAAATGGATAGCAGGGTTTGTATTAGTTTTGTGTTGTTTTATCATGGCCTGTAAAAATGAAATAATGTATAGGGATTCAAATTATGTTTTTCTTTATATTAGCTTTTTATTACATTTGTAAAGATGTAAAATTTAACTAATCCTCATGTCTCCATTACCATCTTGAGACTTGCATTTGAAAGAGTATAATTTTTTTAAAATACATTTTCCAGCATTTTGCAACTTTTTAATTGATTTTGTTGACTTATTTGTTATTATAGTCAGTTTTGTGTTGACATTTATACACATAGACTTCTAGACCTCTATAAAGTCAGTGGGTTTTTTTAACCATGATCATTGTACACTGTACAAAGAGGCCTTCAAGATATTAATATCGCTTAATTTCAGTTTGACTACTGTATTGTACACTGTGACCTTCTTTGATTTTTGTAGTGAGACCTCCAAGAATTTAAAGTCAGTTTGATCTTTGTATACTTTATAAAACATAATGTTGTTATTATAGTTCTTATTATAGCAAAAATGTATACAATGTTGGTTTTAGGACCTTGCAAGATGTTTTGTCCGTCCACATTTCCCATGTTACAAACTTTGCCATATTTAACAAATTTGAACCTGAGAACTTTTAAGAGTTTTGCTCTGCAGCCTTATTGTGCATTGCCAAAGTTTTTTTTTGTCATTTTTTTTTCAAATATATCTTGCATTGCTTATTTGTTAGTCACTTTTCCTGGAGTCTAGTTCCTCTGTGTGTGTTGTGTGTTGTTCTTTAAGTGTATTGATGTGTTTTCTTTGTTTTATTTAGTTTGATCTGATGGTTACGGTGTTTTATCTTGTATGTCTTAAACCAGTTTTGAGGTTAAAGCAATGGTTTGTGGCTGGTGGTGTGGGTAGATATTATCTTTCATGTTGACACAATCTTATCTCTTTCAAACTGAATAGATTTTGTCCATTAAAAAAAACTTACATGGTCTATTTTGACACATGCAGTTCAGATAATGATGCCATTGCAAAGAGTCTTGATTTGGACATTTGTTATATTCAAAATGCTTTGAGGGATTGACTGGAAAATTGGCATAGCTTCTATACCCACTGAAATACAAAACTTACATTTAGAATACAAACAAATCTGTGAAAAGTTAAAATAAATCTTCAGCAATGTTTTTTTTCTTCTTCAATTTGCAGTACTTTAGTGGCAGTAAATTATTTAGTCCAGTGCAGCGTCCATCCTTGTGTCCATCAATGCATGTATCACAGATCCGGTTTGGGTCAAACCATGAAGAAGTTTCCAAGTGGAATACAAACTACACTGAAACATATGTAGAGAAAGAAATTATCCCTGTAAGTATTGAGCTTATAATGACATAATTCACAAAGATGGTCTAGTTCTATCTATGTTGTTGGTATGAAAAATGTGATATCATTATGTCTAGCTGTTTCATGACTTAGGATTTCATTGGGTGGTTGTCAAAAAAGAGGTGATTTGCCACTTACAAAAGTTGTGGTTCTTATGAATATTTTATACAGAGTTATCACTCTTTGAGTAGAACAAAGTATGCCATTTTCTTTTTCTGAGTCAGATCAATAAAACTATAGCTGCAAGAGTTATCTCACCTTTTTTCAAACATTAGCAAAGTTCAAAGATAGTTTCACAATATCTTCTGAATATCTTTTATAATGCAAAATAAATTACTTTGTAAAATATTTAGACACAAAATTCAAAGAACAGTTTTTTGTGCTATTTCTTTTATGTTTATATATTGCATGCTTAACTTTTATCCATGATACAAGATTGTAAGTTAAGATAATGGTTATTTGTAAACAAAAATATTTACATAACAAACTTTTGTCCATGATTGTAAGTTGTAAATAAAATGTTGATATAGCATTTTGAGTTAAGAATGAACCTGCTTACAGTTTGATGGTATTTTCTAATTAGAAATAAGTCATACCTTGGGAATTCCAGAACAGTCTTTACATCATAGGTCAGGTGACAGTCTATGTACAAACAGAATTTTTCTAAGCAAACATATTCATTTTTGTGTCATATCAGTCTTTGGGAATCCATGATCAGAGTTTTCAGTTGTATTCAGACATAATTTGAGATAAATTATTTAAATCATTCCTTGGAATTACTAAAGTTCTCATTGACTGCATTAACACATTATTTTGGGATTATTGAGAATTCATTCAGAGATGTTCTGGATTATATTGTGATACATCAGGATATTCAAGACTATTGGAATTCATTCAATACATTCTATTTTGGATTTGTGATAAGACATTTATGATTCTTTAGGATTTAATTCAGAATACTATAAATGTCTTTTGAATTATTACTTAGTGTTCTAGAGAAATAAATTGCTGGATTTTACTTAAATTGTAGGTTTTACTTCCTTCTGTTACTTAGTTTAAGACCATAGGGATCATGACATTCCCTTATCATTCACAAAAAAGGGTAACTGAAAAAAAACATTAATTTTTCCAGTTGGTAACTGGTATATATTATATTGTTGCCATGCATATCTTAAAACAATAATTAGATAGTTCAAACACTGATTAATGAGGCTAGACTGCAAATATTATATAGAAGTTGATCCCTTTGTTTCATAACCTTGCTTATTTTGTTCACTATGTTGATAGTGAACTAACATAAAATAAGCCAAAATTTGTCAGTGTACATTGATCCTCACAACGTAATGTGACTATAATGTAGAATGAAGTTTTCAGATTATACCCCAAACATGACCAAATAAACTTTACATGACACAACACAAAATGAAAGATAATATGCATACTATGTATACTCCAATACAGGTCAAGTCCAACTACAAAATGCACAGACACAGTGTGGTATGGATTTTGTACTCAGTGGTTAAACTATCCCCGAGTAACTTTATTATACTGTAAAAGTACCCAGAGTTAGTTAGGCTCTTATAGTATTTCCACCTACACTGTGGAATTTCTACCCCCACCCTTTAAATCAATATGATATTTAGATTACTCCAATTAGTATTAATCTAACATTATGTAGCTAAGATATTTATAACTAAAATAATAAAAAAATTGCAAGATGTTATAGATGACAATATAAAAGTAACAAATATTAACCATGAAAGTTAATGAACAATTTTTATTAATTTTGAATTTTTGTTAATTTTAGACCATCTTCAGTACCTTTAGAGGTGCTTTAAGATAATATATTTTCACAATGTTTTCTGAAGATAGTTATTTTTTATTCAGGAAAATAATTTTAGAAATACAAGTTGTAATTTCCAAGAAGTTATATTATTTGATTTTTAATTATCAAAATAGATAATTCATTTATATTGAGCATACAAGAAGTTCCTAATTACCCTTTTGATAAGTTTCTAATTATGTAATTAACTTTGTGCATTTATAATCTAAAGTATATTGAATGCTACTTCAAAGAACTTGGAATGATTTCCTGAAACATTCATTGCAATAAGAAGTACATCCAAAGGTACTGGAGATGGTTTTCTGAAACATTTATTGCAATAAGAAGTACCTCCAAAGGTACTGGAGATGGTTTCCTGAGCACTTTGAGAAGCATATATTCCCTTGATGACAAATCACATTTCAATTCAATAATTTCTATGCTTGTAACAAGTGTGTATAAAAGATGTATCTGCTTTGCTAAAATAGCTGGAATATGTAAATATTTGTTGGAATACCATCATTGAAGAGGATCAGTACCAACAGATCCAAGCTTTACTTGGTTCACCCATGATAACAAGTATGTACTTTTTAGTCATAATATGTGAAATAGGTGTATTATTCAAGATTTTGGCTGGGGTTACTTTTACTATTGTCAAAATATATGTACACAATTATTTAAAAAATGTTATAAGAATATCTTGATATGACACAATATTATATTGTATATATTTTATATATTGTGTGTATTTTAAAATAAAATTGATATTGATACTAATCATTCTGAAAAAAAAGAATTCAGGTTGTTATAATCTTGATATTTGCATTTTATGGATTTAGAAATATAAAATTAATAAAATTTTAATGTGGTTGTATCTCATCAACAACCATAACAAAGACTCTGGGTATAAATCCTATGGCTTTGTAAACATACCCCACCACCACCTTTTGTCACAGTGAACATTGTCACCATGAACCTACAAACATTAAAATATAGCATAACTTTAATTTTTGTAAAATTACCATTCTGCACTGAAAATAATGTAAAAATTGATTACTAACAATCTGCAATTCTTATAATAAGATTTCCAGAAAAATGCAATAATTGAGTTAATTACCCCTCAGTACAAATTCCACAGAGTAAGCACTTATACTGTTATTGCATTTCTATCCCTGGGCACTTTTACTGTTGAGGTACAAATACTATCTCACACCAGATCTACCATCCAATAATGCACCATCAGATCTAGATATCTGCAGTTTGTTAAGAGTAATCTGTAGAACAAACAACATAGACCCTGATCTGCTAGTGCAGCATACAATGGCAGGCAAGGGTAGATGTTGATTGCAGTTAGACTCGACTTATATGCATGTACATTCAGTACTAAACAATTGTGACTCTACAATACACATATAATGCAAACATACAGCACAATAAAAAAAATGTATGATTGTTAAATGTTGTTTTGTCTTTAATGCCATATCTTAGCTCAAGTTGGGCTATACATGGCAGCCAGTATAATTCATGTCGAAAGAACCTGGGAAAATCCTGGTCCATTGACCCACTGGAAGCTACTGTCAGGCTTTCTTACTTACCCACATTGGCCAAGCCTGAGATTCAAGCCCAAGTTAACAGAGGTGAGATGGTAGTGACCAATAAATGCAAGCACTTTAGATGACTCTACCACCTGTGGCCCCTATGATTGTTACATGAGTGCCTGCCAAACTGTCTATAATCATATAATGTTATGTATTGATCAACATTTTATGCAATAACTTCTCTAGCTAAAGGGGAAACTAGAAAAAGTTTTCTTTAGGGTATGAGAGAACTAATTTGTTTTTACTGCTGTCTTTTAGAAAACTGACTGTAAATGAAACATGAAACTAAACTATTGATATCCATTCTGTTGTTGTTAGTGAGTGAATATCTTTGATTTTTAACTATACTGTCTGGAATCAAGAAGAGCTTGTGTAATGGTACTAGTGTCTGTTGGCCATTGGCAGTTTCTTCTTGTCACAACTCTTCCTAAAATATATAAGAGTAAAGTAATGTAACACAATACAGTTTCACCCTGAGATCTAGTTAATTCTGAATGGTTGGACATTCTGTATGGCTACTATTGATACTGGGTTTTCACTAAAAGACTATTTTGGGACACTTTTTTCTTTGGTATGATTCTGAATTTGCAATTTACAGACAACTAGAGATAAAAAGGTGGGTTTCACCAATTTTCTTTTATTGAATGACTTTGATTTTCATTTGATAATTCATAAACTCATTGTTTTTGTATAATTTTCATTTGTTGAAGTTATTGTCTTTTATTGTATTAATAAACATGCATGCTGAGGTAAGTTTTATGTTTATTTATTTTTATTTCCTCATACTTACAAAGAGTAATTCTTATATGCAGTAGTTTCTCATTCTAATGTTGTCTATGAGGACATTATACATATCAATTTCACTGCTACATAATGAAATGGATACATGCCCAAACACACCTTATAACAAAAAGGGTGTTATAATGAAGGGCGTTATAATGATGGAGCTAAATCACAACATGCAAGTGAGCATAAACTTTTATAAAATGTAGCAAGTGGAAAAATCTGTGCTAAACTTTTATTAGCTTACCTGGCTATAAGGCCAGGTGAGTTTATGATGTATGTATGGTCTTGCATTCATCTTGTAAGTTGTAGTCATCAACATTTTGCTATTTTCAGCTTCTTCTCAGACCCAATGAACCAATTCCAGTGGGTTTTACTAAATTTAACAGTAAGCATCCTGGTAAAAAGGCTTTTCAGTTTTATGAAAATTTTGCCAATCTGCTGTTAACACTAAAATTAGAGAACTCTTCAAACAAATCACTCAAAAAACTCTTACCAAATTTGACAGTAAGCATCCTTGATTGAAGGCCTTCCCAAGTTTTAAAAATGAAACCTATATGCCATTAATATGATTCCTGTTACTAAAATAGAAAAGAAAAACTTCAATGACTTATCAAAAACTGCTTTTCAACATTTTACCAAATTTGACAAAAAAAAACATTTTTACATTATTCTTTTTCAGTTTTGTTCAAATGATGCTAATTAGCTGCCAGATTTTGGTCATCATTACTAAAAATGGAAAACCTTTGAAAAACTTCTCAAACTCTCTGTTCAGAATTACCTAAATCTGACATAAAGTATACTTGCCTTTTTAAGTCTGTATCAATGATGGTGATCTGTTTTAAACTATAGCCTCCATTTATAATAAAATTAAAACCTTGAAACAATGTAACAGAATTTGATGAAATTTGACTAAAAACATCCAGACAAGGAGGTCAATCATATTTATACAAATGATACTGATCTGCCTTCATATTTGGTCAGTTACTAATAAAAAAATAAACCTTTACAGTGACTTTCTGCTTAGCATTTGACACAGCATCTTTGAATCAAAAAATTCTCTGCATGACAAGTTCTGATGCAATAGAGCCATTGTTACTAAAATAAGAAATAGCTGACAATTTCTTTTAAGTTTGTATAAATGATGCTGATCTGACACTCAGTGTAGCTTCCATTACAAACCAACCAACCTCCATAAAAACCAGTAAATATCAATGTTTTGCAACCCAGGTTTTTTGGGGGTTAAATGCTATTGCAGTTGTTTATTAGGTAGAAGTCAGCTAGGAGAGTGATCTCTGGCAATTTGTGCCTCTTGTTCATGTTCAGATTTTGTATGAAAATGCAGTGCTTTAAATGCTGACATATATCCCAACGAATGTCTTTGCAACCAAGTTTTGATATTAGTTAGGCAATTTCATTTATATTAATAGTGTGTAGTATGTTAACACATGTGCTTTTCAGGATATAAAGTGATTATTACTGAAACTTTAATTCCTGCACTTTTGTAGTTCAAGAAATTGAATGTTGCTAATATGCTGAAATAAAAGATTCACAAAAATGTAATGCCACTCAAATGTTTGTGATTTACAGTGTGGTTAACATCTTCATAAAGAGAGAATTCCAACCTATTTAGCTTGAGGAATAAAAGAATACACTTGTATAGACAAAATTTATTGAATACTAGTTTATTACCACTGTGAATATCAGATGCTAAATTGTGAATTTTGCAGGTTTTTTCTTCATTTGTTTCAAGAACACTGAATTCTGTTCAATTTATATATTATTTTAACAAGCTTTTTATTGTTGCTAATGGTACATAATGTGACATTGACCATATATTTCACCAAATAATTGTAAAAATTTTTTTATATATAAATAGTGATATGTTTGAATCCATCTTAGTTTTTGGGCCACAGTTATGAAAATTGAAATAAATATTTAAAAATATATTTCATCTGCATGCTAAACGATGAGCACTTTTAAATAAAATGTAAGAAATTATAAATAATCCTGTCGGTTTTCCTACAATTATATCTCTTCACATGTTTGGTACTTATTGTTCTTTTTTAAACTTTCCAGTTATCTAAATCGATGCACACATAGTGTAGTTTAGAACCAGTGTTGGCTTTGGGACACATTTACAAACTTAATTTTATGATCAACAAAAAAGCATTACTGACACCAGTTTCCATGGAAATTATTGCAAAGGAATGTTAATATGTGAATAATTTTTTGTTTGGTTACAATGTGTTGATTTTGAAATCGTAGTTTTTTACCAGTGTTGCAGGAAGAATCAGTTATGGGATTGATATTTGTAAGATTGTAATTTGGGGTTATGTATCCCCAAACTGGTTCAAGTATAATGATATACTATAAATCATTAATATAAACCTTATGCACTTTTTGAGACAGCTACAGTGTGAACCCGCACACTCCATTAAAACATGAATTCGGATATAACATGGTTGTGGTGTGGCTCCCGAAATTTCATATAACTTGTATTTTTCTCAGGCACAAAAAAAACATCTTTTTTAAAAGTATGAGAAAAACATCAAATGTTTGTTATCATTTATGGGAAGAGATCGTGTATGAATAATACAAGATGATCATGGC
>QKMX01365585.1:31460-48279 GCA_003401595.1 Venustaconcha ellipsiformis | reverse complement strand
GCGCCAAGCAAGGCAGCTGTTAGTACCATTTTTTAAAGTAATTGGTATGACTTGACCGGGGTTCAAACCCACTATCTCCAACATCTGAAGTTGACGCTCTAACCACTAGGCCACCAGAGCATTTGTAAAACTTCCTTGAGGCAAGGATCAAACAATGATAGAATGCTTGTTCCAGGGCCCAAATGTGCCAATCAAATTTAGTTGAAGAATCATTTATGTCAAACTGAAGAACCCAGATGTGCCAACAGTTGCCTATCTGGAAAAAAAAGACCTTTTCTGGCATGACTTATATCATGACAAGCATTTTATGGGTGAATGGTTGAATAAGAACTGTATACTGTGCATAGTACATTTTCATATGCATGACTTTAAATTAATTTCCAGAAGTTCTTGTGCATCACTGCTTTATAAGTGCACGGATTCACACAAATCTTGTAAAATTCAGTCATGTACCCTGGCAGCATTTCTGGAAAGGTATGTTTATTAAGACTGTTCCAATTTCAGGGGTGGTGAGAGTCTGCTGCTTCTATTTTTGTGGCTGGTGAGATGAGTCAGGATCTTATGCTGCTCCTTACATTCCTGAAAAAAAACTCCAAGAAGTGACTCATTGATGAAAGAACACATACAGATATACGTAGCCAAACAAAGACATTTAAACTTATATCCAAGATGAAAAGAGAGGGAAATAAAAAGGCAGATGACCAATTACCTGCAAAAGGCTGTGTCCACCATGGCAGCCCCATGTGTGCCACTGCTACTGAGGCTGTGTATAGGAACAAAGGATCTGGAATCAATAAATATAAAAAAATTATGTAAATGTATCTGTTGACTTAATGAGATTCTGATTTATGAGATTATTAACTAAATGAGTTTTAGTGACCTGGACCTTTGGCAAAGAAAAGTGGTCTGGACTGAAACTACCTGTACAGGAACCAGTATTTTATTATTAGAATTACAATGACCATGATCCTGGACCTATAGACACCTCATTCTACAGACATCTTTCTTATCTAAGTGCAAGCCAACCACAGAATTTTATCAAGAACCATACTATAGAACAAAAGTTATTGTGCAAATTCCATTTTTCTTTGATTTAGAATGACCTTGAACTTTTGACCCCCAAATTAATAAGATTTGTCCTTAACTTAAGTGCATGCCCTCCACAAACTTTACTCGCTGTATGTGGTTTATACCTTACAAAGTTTGTACTGTTGGATATTGTGGGCAAGAATAATGTAGAATGGGGAAAAGCTTGCAAGCCTCATGTACTTGAAGTGAAACCTACCACAATAACTGAGAGTAAAAATGTTATAATTTACATATGTACCTCTCCTTAAAAGAAAAATGCATACTTGATTGTTATAATTCAAGATCAAAAAGGAAATATCTTGTCTGAAGTGATGTTTTAATAAATGATACTGTGAAAACCTCATGCATAATTTAACAGAATTTATTTTCTCTATTAAATAAATATACCAATTAATACAAATAAATACAAATAAATATACCAATTAATACAAATAAATTACCAAATAATATGATTAAATTAGGGTTATTACATTAGAACATATATGGGACCCAGAAAATGCACTTTTAAATTAGGGTACTCACCCATAAATGCAATTTAGAAAATTTTATCATTTTAATAACTCTGTGATATCAAAGTACCCTGGCAAATATTTTTAAAATACTGCCTTCTCTGAGTACCATGTATGTTTAAATCAAATAGCCCTTACCAATTACATTAACATGAAAATATTTAAGAGAACAAAATCCAAAAGCATTCAACTTCTACCAAAGATACCTTTCAAGGGAAATATGATTACCAAATATACTCACTTTCAAGTCAAACTGGCAGATCTGGGTCTGTGCAATNTGTTAGGAGTAATCAGTAGAACAAACAACATAGACCCTTGTCTTCGGTATCTTGTGCTATAGCAGATGAGGATCTTTGTTATTTGCAGTTTGAAGTGACTTATAAGTGAGTACATAGGGTATGTCCTCAAGAAAAGGATGAACTTCTCTTCTAATATAAAAGGAGCACAACCAGAAGAGTATGAACCCAATTATGCCAATTCCTGTTATGTTCAGCATGAGGGTGTTCCCTTACTAAAATATGTTTTCCCGCATGCATCCAACAGAAGCTATAAACATTAGTTCTAGAGCAAAGTAATGACTGTCATGAATAGGACTTGGTGATTGTCTGGACAGCCACCAGAGTTGCAGCAAGATTCAATTCTTGTCTTTTCTATGCTAGACTGAATAGACAGAAATTGGAGAAAGTCAGCTGTACAAGCCAGCTAACTGACTCCATGATGACTCACATGGATACACTGCATGTGAATGCAAGAATCATTGAGATGTTAATAAGGTGTACCAGATCCTGAGAGGGAGCTAATCATATGCTGCCTGAAAGTCCCACTTGAGGCATGAGAGGTTATGTCTTGCTAAATGGGCAAAAACAACCATTGTAAGGCACCACAGATCAGTTCCATGCACCTCAGAAAGCATAAGAGCTCATACATTGGACCATGTAGCTTCATGAAGAAGAAAAGGGTCATTATTGTATGATTGCCTGTAGATGGACAAAAAGTCAGGAAGCAGCATCACGACTATCACAATGTCTGATCAGAACATGCAGTAACTCTATGGACAGGGTATCCACAGATAACACAGGATTTGTCCCCGGGAGAGGAGGAATTGGAACTACTCTGCATGTGTAACCCATGACTTTTTGAGCTAGTTTCTGGATCAGGCCTGATCAGGGGGAAGTTGCAGCTCTCGTCCCAGCAGCTGATAGACTGAAAAATGACTTGGGTCTTGAGGTCCAGGAATGGAGAGACAAAGGTGGGCAGCTTGTTACAGTGAGGTATATCGTTAAGAAAGCACATATTGTGCAAACTCAATGAAATACAGATGGGTGGTTATCCTGTGAGTATCATGTGTCCTTTAACAAATGGGCCAGGACATTTAGCTTGCCCAGTATATTCCATACTTGCAATAAGATTCAGTATCAGGTGCACCAGCAGAGGAACTTCCATACCAAAGGACAGATTTCCTGTAATTTGGTCCCTGCTCGTCTGAGAAGATTAGAGATGTTTGACAAAATCAGGACCATCTTCAAGCATGGAAAGTGTATTACAGCATCCTGTCATCAGTTACTGTTGTGTAGCAGATCAGGAATTACCCCCCCTCCCAACCTGATGAACTGGTTTCTATGCAGATCATAACCTATAGCTAGTTAGTTTCTATGATTATATCCACAGCTAACCACTGGTGCCAATGGTATAGGAATTATCTCCTTTTCACATTCATGGCTTACTTGCAAAATTGAGGCACCTGCAGCCACCTGAAATATGCTTGGCTGCAAAAGAATTGTTGCTGCTGTATCAGAATTCTTTTATCCTTTGCAGCAACTGACACTTCTCTGGTACTGTGCTTGACAAAGCTGAAATGAGGAAGGGGCAGGTAATGAGAGCTGAAGAGTGTGATTAGTATCAGCGTAACAATGATTCTGGCAGTTGGACCAGTTAGAAAAAGGCAGTACCAGCATCTCGTATTATGTCAGAAAGGCACCTGGTAATCTCTGTAATTTTCAACTATTTAGGAAGAATTCTGAATTTTAGTGAGCAGCCAGAATAACATTGTATAGCCAATCTCACCGACACTAAAGCCAGCCAAGGGGCTGCTTAAAGAGGAAGTATCATCCACTGTATTCTTCAAGTCACCTGAAAATGGACAAGTTCACAACAAAATTTCCAGAAGCTAGTATATTTCACATATAGCTTGTAACATGATGCACCTGGTGATGGATGCAGTCTTGTAAGCTGTATGTGCAACATTTGCTTCTGTAAATTCATGGTAGTGACAACAGATATCAATGCTGTATGGGGAATCTTCACTAGGAGTGGTGTGCCATCATATCCATGATGCTTGCACAGACTCTGGACAAGGATACATGCTCAGTATGTATTTATTCCTTCTCCCACGGTTGCTTCCACAAAACAGTTGACAAAACTCCTTAAGATAGTGTATTGCAGATCCTGCAAGGGTTCAATGAAGAGGAATGGTGCATGACAAGCATAGCTTGTGGCTGTCCTCAGCGACTTTCAAACAGCTTACATTCTGCTTTAATTTAACAACATACAGGTAAACAAAGCCCACAGTTGTGACTTACTAGCCAAAAAAAGTCCATAAAAACAAAATAAATAAATAAATAAGTCCATAAATAAACATAAACAATAATGTTAACACATGGTGTAAAAACACTGTTCAAGCCACAAAACATTCTGGTTAGATTACATGAAAAACATAAAAAATTTCCTGAAGTTATATAACACTGCCAGTCTCAATCAAAATCTTCAACTGGTAAACACCGATATACAGATGCTTACATAGCATAAATATTGTCATGCAACTGAAATAGCTATTGTCCTTTATCAACTGCATATACTTGCTTATCAGTTGAGGCAACCTGCAAACAACAATGACCCTGATCTGCCATTGCATGAGCACAAACAGATAAAGGTCTGTGTTGTTTGTTCTGATTACTCCTAAGAAACTGCAAAGACCCAGATCTGCTGGCATATTTGTGATGGCAAATCTGGGTCTGCAGTTAACAGTTGGTCTTGTCTTATAAGCAAGTACTACGATATAACATAGACAAACTTACGAATTTTGTTGTCATTTCAAAAAGGGCTGGATTTGCGAGGTAGCAGACTTTAATATGTTCAAGTCATTCATTTCATGGAGAAATTTATATCTCCTGTAAAATTTACTACAACCAAATTACCAAACTTGACCACTAAAATCAATCAAGCATTAGAATGTCTAAGTTACCAATTGTATTACCTCCCTTCATGTAGGCACTATTTGCAGTTATGTGTGACAACATTTTAGAATAAACCAAACACCCAAAAATGAAAAAGTGTCATTTCAAGAAAATATGGAATTTCGTAGTATCAGTCATAGCTTGTGACAAAACCCCACAGAAAGGGCCAATAGTTTTGTTTTTTAAGTTTAAAAATGAAAAATGGCTAAGAAAATAGGGATCTACCAATTATTTTATGTCAAACCAGAAAATACTATGGTAAACATTCCAAGAACATCTGCATATCTGAACATTTGCACATCTCAGTTTGACTACTGAAATGAATTTTTTTTTCAAAACATTAATGATAAAATCAAGTAAGTTACAACAGATACTCATACCTGTCATCACTTTACTCAACTGACACTACTTATCTCTTACTATATTTTCACAGGCACCTGACACAAGCTTAATACCAAATGGCTCCAAAACAAATGAGTTTTGGGGTGGTGGTGATAAAACTAATTTTAATTATATAATATTTACCTGCTACTACTTTTGCACTGACTTCCTTTACTGGGACTCTTAGTTAATTATTCCCTCTTTTTATTTGTACTGGGCTAGAATTGAGAAGAAATTGATCTGTCCGAGTCCTTAGTCAAAACCATGATACAGTCTACCATTGTTTGGACTTGGACCTACAGTACAGGACAACATCAGAATGGGGAGGAAATATTTGGAATAGCTGCAGGCAAGTATTACGCACAATTAAAATTAGTCTGACCATCAACCACCTCTACAACAAAAAATACATTTTAAATGTTAATAAGGGGGTTTTGACAATACCCAATAAACCCATGAAAGATTCCATCTAGTCATTAGTGAGTGAAATGCCACTTTCTAAAGCTCAAAATACCTGATGAGATCAGAAATATAAAGGTATGACAATGATGAAACCACTAGTGAACCTAAAAGTGTCAATAGTGGACATTGAACATTCTCTTTCCTTTAAAAGGAAGAATAGAAAATTTGTAACTGTGCATAACCGGAGAAAACTAGGATCAACTCACTTCCTACTGCACCAGTCACAGAAGATTCTCCGTTTTACATCAAAAACAGGTTGCCTCATAGCATGGATTATGCAGATGGCATCTCAATTAGCAAAGTGCGAAAGCAAAGAATCTGTGGGCTGCTGTGGTGGAGAAACCCCTGTGTTGCAACATCAAATCCCTGGTAATTTCCTGGCATTAATATTCCAATAGGTCAAGTAGGTTGCTGAATCATCCTTGCTAAAGTCACAGGGGTGGGTAAGCAGAGCAGTGGAAATCCTGACCTGGTGGAGCACTTGCCGACTTATTATTGAAAGCCATATGCATAGAGATGATCCCATTTTTTAATGAATGCATCTGCTCCAGGCCCCATGGATAGACATAAAAGGGGAACTACTTGTTCAGTTTGATAGTGAACACATCTATCAAGTGTATTCCCCTCCTATTTGAAAAATAATACTACTATCAACTTGTGTGGAGAATATTCTGTAACCCCATTTGACAAGTGATCTCCAAGGCTGCCAGTAAGAGAGGTTCCAGACTTCCATGATAAGAAAAAGACATGTGTATGTCCCTGATGCCTGAGGTACACTACTACTAACTGAGGCAACCATAACATAATGATACCTTATGAGGTTGACACACTTGTATGGCATGGAACACTGACCTCCATGTTTTTCTTGCCTGGATTGTGGCAGAGTGATTGCCTCTGAGGTTGCCCATCTAAGGTGGCTACACACTTCCAGGCAAATACCTCCCTGATGCTTGAGATACACCACTACTAATGTCCTGTCTGAGGCAACCAAAATGCCATAATCCTTTATGAGGCTAACACACCTCTTTAAGGCTCGGTATACAGTCAGTGGTTCCAAGATGTTTATATCAAGGGTTGCTTCTTCTTGGGACCAAAATCCCTTACAAACTATACAATCTGGCTGCACAAAGCACCCTATCCTGAATCTCATGCATCAATGTGCAAAATGGAGTGGGGTTTGTGGGGGTTGAATTGGGACAGTGATTAGAAAAATCCTGATTTAGCCACTAACACATGTGATAAAAACTGGATCCCACGGGATGCAAGCTGATACAGGGTCCTTGTGCAGTCTCCAATTTACTATAAATAGGAAATGTAGAGGGTGCTAGCAAAGTCCACAATCAAGTTAAGAGTCCCCAGGAGAAAGAAAAGCAAGTCATCAAGATCTTTGCTAGAAGAGCCATTATGAAGACAGGATTTAATTAAACCCATCCAGAGGAACACAAACCTCCGAGGAAATTCATCCTCACATACAATAAATGCTGAGAAGGAATAAGATCTGATTTCTCTTGGTTTTGGAGAAGACCATAACTGTCACTATCAACTAACAGGGTCTGATCCTTCAAAAAAGAATCTCTGAAGATGTTGTGCATCAATCAGTCATCAAAATACTGAAGGATGGGGATCCCTAATGGCGTCAAGTGGGCTGCAGCTATGTAAAAGCTCTTGGGGCTGAGATATGGCCAAATGGAACAGCTTGAAACTGAAATACCTTCCTAGTCAATACACAACTGGAGACATATCTTGTGTGGAGGGAAGAGGAATGTGATGCTATAAATCCTGATGATCAATAGAGACAACACAGTCATAGGTCTTTATGGCATTCCTGAACAAAGCAGTAGTCTCCATTTTGAAGCGTTTTGTTCAAGGTGAAAAGGTCAATTATGAGCCAAAACTTCTTACCTTTATCAACACTAGAAAAGATCCATGAAGAGAAAAATATTGTATGGTCAATCTCCACCCTCTCACCTCTGCTTTTCTACAAAAGTATGTATACCTCTTAACTGAGCCAGTTTGGACTGGTAAAAGAAGATGGTTAATCATGATAGGAGACAGACTACCCCTTCTGGTGCTTGACAAATTCTTGTCATTGGGAAAACTCTGTATACATTCCTGGATCATCACAGAGTGGGTTGCAAAAGAATATCTGAATCAGATGTTGTCCATGTCAGCCTCTCTAGACTGGAGAGAATCTTCTTGTCCTCTGCACAGGTGGCTTAGGTCATGAGTATGGAGAAGGAGATGGTTAACTTTGTTCACCACCTTACTGAACAACCAAACTTCGTTATCCTCCAACACCTGGCCCAACCGGTGGGAAAGAGCTGGGAACTCCAATGGATGAGGAACCATCTCCAGAAGTTCCTATGAAAACTCATCTGAGTACACTATGATGGAGATGGCATCAATGTCCTGAACTCTGATGTAAGACAGGACTGCTGCACCCAATATATATATCTCTGGAAGGGGAAAATTAAAATGGGGTTTGCTGTTATCCCAATGATGTTGGGAAGTGACGGAACTAACCCTAATTAGTGGACCTCCTAGAAGAAGGGGACCAATGATCTTGTCTAGATCATCTGGGGTGAATAGGATTTCCCTCAATTTTGTTGGCACAGGATGGAGGTGATGTAGCAGCCTTACATGTCTGCTCTATCTCGAGAACAATGAAGGTACATCCAAGACACCAAGGGTGAGGGTAGCTTTGCCTTTTGCCGATTTCTGTAGTACTGTAGTTCAGGTATCCTCAGAACACACGATGCTAATGCTGCAAGGGGAAGAAGAGGGACATTTGGTATATGCCAGGCTTGTAAATATTGTCCCTTGCTTTTAATTTCTTGCATTTATAGCATTTGAACTGATAAAAAAAAAAGATAACACATCAGTGTAAAAATAATTCATAAAATAATTCACTAAATAACACCCATTATAAACAATGTGCATGAACTAAAGACATGCATCAATGATATTTTGTTCTACCATAAGATCTAAAACTATGCTGGAAAAAGTGATAAATTTCACGAAATATCTGTAAAATTAAAAAAAGAATGTATATGACCTGTTTATGAATGAATATTAATAGAAATAAATCCAAAACTTTTAATAGACAGTTTCAATTTCATACACAGAGGATTGGATATAATTGGAGGCTTATATTGTACTGTGCTATGGTGTGCTTAAAAAC
Organism: Venustaconcha ellipsiformis; assembly: GCA_003401595.1. Classification (NCBI taxonomy): domain Eukaryota; kingdom Metazoa; phylum Mollusca; class Bivalvia; order Unionida; family Unionidae; genus Venustaconcha; species Venustaconcha ellipsiformis. The sequence continues at coordinate 39,424 of QKMX01365585.1, read as the reverse complement.
TGAGGACACCTGGTGTTGGCAATGGAAGGTATTTGGCAAGAGTTAAATGCCGAAGGTCTTTATGATATACACAGAAAGGACAGATTTTTGTCTCTTAATGGGTTGTATTTGGGAGGTAGTAGGTTTATATGCCAAGGTTAATGTGATCAGGGAATATATTCAAAGGAGAAAACATGATATGAACCTATAAAAAAAATACTATGCATATATATGTACTTTCTTTTTAAATGCATTGTTTTCCCCTCATTTTTACGATCACTCCAGATGCTAAAAAAATTCCTGGGAAGATCACTTAAATACGTCTTTTAAATTTAAGTTTGCAACATTTTTCCTGTGAAAAGTAATTTACATGCTGAAAGAAATTTCTGTTGATGTTTTCTCTTTGCCATGACAATGAATCTATCAAGTTGCACTGTCTTGCAATTACTGATGATCCAGGGCAAGCATAAGTCTCACCAGATTACAAAATCACATCACCAACATTCTCTGGCTTCTAATTAATCCCAAATCAAAATCATAAAGCTGTGTGTCATCTTGTTGCAATTTCTCCACACCAGAAAGCATCAGTGTAATGTCAGAAACTACATAAAGAAATTAAGAACTAGAAGAAACTATCTCAGTTTTAATGATCTGAACCCATTTTAGTATCAAGTTTGTATTAGGTACCTGTGTAAAAAATGTTGTCTTAATTTGTGCCATGTTATGGACTAGCAAGCAGTCAAGATAGGCAACATTATCAGTTAGTTATGCATACAAGATGTTAAGCAATGTTGAACTTCAGGGAAGAATATGCTCACAGATTTATTATCTAAGTGCAGATTTGATTTAGTCTGCTTTTGTGAGTTTTAATGCAATTTTTCAGCACATGAGAGGCTATACATGGTGGCTAGTATATTAGGTGGAAGAACAGGAGAGACCCTACAGAGGTGAGATGAGTGGGTGATATGTAAAGGCAAGGGCCTTAGATCATTTGGTCACACAGAGCCCTTCTCAAGGTGCAAAGTAGTAGTTTTCCTCTGTACAGACATATTTTGCTCCATCAAAATGGGAGGATGAGTAGTTTTTCTGATTATCTTAAGTGCAAGTCATCCACAAAGTTTGGTCAAGAAACATCCTCAAAAACAAAAATTACCTTTAAAACACTTTTCTTCGACCAAAAATAACCCTGGCCATGGTCTTTTGAATCCCAAATCAACAGGCATATTGCTTACCTTACCCTTCAGTTAGTGACACTGATATTTGACATGTTGACCCTGCAAGCAATAGCCTTAAAAAAATCCCATATGTAAGCCAGCCACATACACTGAAGGTACATGGTTATTAACTGATTTTTTTTTTTAATGCTGAAACAGTTTTTCTTATTCTGAAAGAGTGACTTAACATATTCCCTCTTCACATGAAAATTTATAGCCATTCCTTATTGCAAGTCATCCACAAAGTATAGTCTTTGTCTGTGATGCAAATTACAAACATGTTATTGTGTGGGAACCATTTTTCTTCTTTCACTTATAGTCATGCTAACCTTTGACCTTTTAACCCCCCCAAATTGATAGGCTTCATTCTCAGGCCTAATTTCCAGCTATCCAAAAGAGTGAAGTAAATAAGATGTGTAGAACTTAAGCTGTTCTGTAGAAATGGGATAATAAATTGATGGGAAGACATAACATAAATATGATCAGCCTTAAGGTAGATGAATAAAAAGGTAGCCAAGAATCTTAACAATTAGGTTCCACACAGGGAGTTTCCTACCTTCCCTGAAGTGAGGCTAAGAGCCCTTAGAATATTAGTGTTAGTGAGCTAAGCACATTTTAATGCCATCAAGCAGTCTGAAAGCATTATTTAAATGTGGCCTGAATTGTCATAAAGGAATTACTAGGTAATCAGCACATCCAAAAAAATAACAGCGACTTTTCATTTGTATTAGTTCTTTTCACATTTTTCACTGACAAATGGATGAGGAAACAATGATGTCTTTTTAAAACTTCATATTTGACTCTTCAACCTACATCCTCTCTATATTAAAAATATTCTAGTCAAAATTGGGAAAATATTAATTTCTGGACTGGAAATGGGGCTGAAAGTCAGTTTTCAAAAAGGACCAAGAAAAATTTTGAGGATTCACTGACCTGATACAGATGAGTGTGATGAGATGCCTGAAACTTACACAAAGCCATCACATAGAGTGGCAGTCGCTGTCCCAGGAACATGACAATCCCCTGAGCATGCCAGAAGTTGTCAATATCGGGTAGATTGTAGCTAATTGCTTCCACCCACAAACCATGAAGGACCACTCCTAGCCATAACCAACGGAATCGGCCCCCAGAGCGTATAGCTGAAAGTAATATCCAGAGTCATCAGTCATATCAATACATCTATAAGAAAGGTCTAAAATATGTTAATTTTGCATGATTTAAACTAAATTCAAAATTGTATAAGATGAAGAAAATAAATGTGAGTATTTGATTATTGTTTTAGACACGCCAAATATCAATGACAGTTAATGCACAACTTTTAATCGTTTAAGCGGAAATCACCCCCTCTTTTGAAAACAAAGGGGAAACTGTCTAAATATTGGAGAAATAACCAATTAAACAAGACAGGGTTTACATGCATGATGCCTAATATTTTTGCATGCAACGAATTTTTAAGAAATTAGTTTGAATCCTGTAATTAAGTATTCTAGAATGGATCCTGATGGTACCAACATTTGTGGATTTTGAAGTTGCTACAAAACACAATTTTACAAATTCAACAAACTGCAACTCTTTAGTGGAAACAACACCACCCCTTCCCAATACTTCAATTTAAGTAATGATGCAAAGGATTTTGTTCCAAAACAATGAAATTGAGACCAATGAAAATAAATTAACTCATAATACAGGTATAGAGCTGTATGTGTTTGTATAAGTCAGGTATGGGTACAGAGCTGTACAAGTGTGTACAAGTCAGGTAAAGATATAGAGCCATATGAGTGTATATAAGTCAGGTAAAGGTGCAGATCTGTATAATGTGTGTATAAGTCATGTACAGGTGCAGAGCTGTATGAGTGTGTATAGGTCAGGTACAGGTACAGTACAGAGCTGTTTTAGTGCATGTATAGGTTAGGTACAGGTAGAGAGCTGTATGAATGTGTGTATAGGTCTGGTACAGGTGCAGAGCTTTTGAGTGCATGTATAGGTCATGCACAGGTACTGAACTGTGTGTGTGTATAGGTTAGGTACAGATACAGAACTGTATAAATGTGTGTATAGGTCAGGTACAGGTACAGAGCTGTGTGAATGTATGTGTAGGTCAGGTTGAGATACTGAGCTGTATGAATATGTGTATAGGTCAGGTACGGTACAGAGCTTTGTGAGTGTGTGTATAGGTCAGGTACAGGTACAGAGCTGTGTGAATGTGTGCATATAGGTCAGGTACAAGTACAGAGCTGTATGAGTGTGTGAATAGGTCAGGTACAGGTGCAGAGCTTTGTGAGAGCATGTATAGGTCCAGTACAGGTAATTAGCTGTTTGAATGTGTATATAGGTCAGGTACAGGTACAGGTACAGAACTGTGCAAATGTGTGCATAGGTCAGGTACAAGTACAGAGCTTTGTGAATGCGTGTGTAGGTCAGGTAAAGGTACTTAGTTATATTGTGTATATAGGTCAGGTACAGAGCTGTATGAGTGTGTATAGGTCAGGTACAGAGCTGTATGATTGTACAAAGCAGGTACATGTTCATAGCTTTACAAGTATGTGTACAAGGCAGGTATAGGTACAGAGCTGTGTGGGTGCATGTATAGGTAAGGTACAGGTGCTGAGTTGTATGAGTGCGTGTATAGGTCAGGTACTGGTGCAGAGCTTTGGGGAACTTGTATAGATCAGGTACAGGTACTGAGCAGCGTGAGTGTGTATATAGATCATGTACAGGTACTGAGCTGTGTGAATGTGTGTATAGGTCAGGCACAGGTACAGAGCTGTATGAATGTGTATATAGGCCAGGTACAGGTACTGTGTGAATGTGTGTGTAGGTCAGGTACAGGTACAGAGCTGTATGAATGTGTGTGTGTAGGTCAGGTACAGGTACTGAGCTGTATGAATGTGTGTATAGATCAGCTATAAGTACAGGGCTGTATGAGTGTGTGTGTAAGTCAAGTACAGGTACAGAGCTGTTTGAATGTGTGTATAGGTCAGGGTGTCTGTATAGGTCGGGGACAGGTACAGAGCTTTATGAATGTGTATATGGCAGGAACAGGAACAGAGCTATACATGTATGTGTATAAGGCAGGTACAGGTAGGAGCTGTGAAAGGGCATATATAGGTCACAAACAGGACAGGTGTGTATGTGTATAGGTCCGCTATAGGTACAGAATTGTAAGTATAAGTCAGGTAGAGGTACAGAGCTGTGTAAGTGTATGTATAGGTCAGTTAAAAGTACAGAGCTGTACATGTGCATTAGTCAGGTACTGGTACAAAGCTGTGTGAGTTTATGTATATACCATGTAAAGGTATAGAGCTGTACATTTGTATAGGTCAGGTACAACCACAGAGCTGTGTGTGTATTTGTCAGGTACAAGTACACTGATCTGTATGTTTATAGATCAGGGACAAGTACAGAGCAATTTGAGAACAAGTATGGGTCAGGTACAGGTAGAGAGGTATGTGAGTGTCTGTATTGGTCGGGTACAGGTATAGGTACAGAACTGTACATATGCATAGGTCAGGTACAGGTACCAAGCTGTGAGTATGTATATAGGTTAGGTACATGTACAGAACTGTACATGCTTACAGGTAAGGAGCTGTGTGCATGTAATGGTCAGGTACAGAACAGGGTACCTTTAAGTATGTGTATAGGTTAGGTATAGGTACTGAGATGTGTGAGTGCATGTATAGGTCAGGTACAGGTACAAAGCTGTGTGAATATGTGTACAGGCCAGGTACAGATACAGAGCTGTACATGCTTATAGGTCAGGTACAGGTACAGAGCTGTGTGTGCCTATATAATTCAGGTACAGGTACACAGTTTTGTATGTGTATAGGTGAGGGACAAGTACAGAGCTGTTTGAGTATGTGTATAGGTCAGGTACAGGTAGAGCATTATGTAAGTGTATGTATAGGTTTGGCACAGGTACAGAGCTGTGCATAGGTCAGGTACAGGTACTGAGCTGTTTGAGTGTGTATATAAGTCAGGTAAAGGTACAGAGCTGTGTAAGTGTGTGCATAGGTTAGGTAAAGGAATAGGGCTGAGCAAGTGTGTGTAAAGGTCAAGTACAAGCACATAGCTGTGTGTGTGTTTAGGTCAGGTAAAAGGTACAGAGCTACAGGTGTGTATATCACATAAAGTTACAGAGCTGTGTTAATATGTGTATAGGTCAGGTACAAGTACAGAGCTATATGAGTATATGTATAGGTCAGGTAGAGGTACAGAGCTGTGTGAGTGTTTGCATAGGTCAGGTACAGGTACCAAGATGTATGTGTGTGCAGGTCAGGTATGGGTATATATTTGTGTGAGTGTGTGTATAGGTCAGGCAAAAGTATAGAAGCTGTGTCATGTGTATAAATCAGATACAAGTACTGAGCCTTTTAAGCATGTGTGTGTGTGTGTGTGCATATGTGTGTATTTAAAATCGTACCATGTATCAGTGTAAGGACACAACCAGTTAAGAATACCAGTTCACATTTGAGGAAGCTGTCATGGAGCCTGTACGTATCTCTTGGATCTCGGAATGTAACCCACCATCTCAGAGTCTGCAGGGTAAGTCAAATGTGATTTCAGTTAAAAATGTATTTGGAGGAAAGAGTAAACTACTTTTAATGCTGTCCTACCTGTTGCTTCAGTTTAGATTACTGTTTTCCTCACAGAAAATATCCTTGACTACATGATAAGAAATAATAATCCCATTGGGTGACTTTTGGAAAGATTTCATATCTAACTCATGACCCTGGACAATGCACACTAGCCCTCATTCTCTTTCTAGATGCAACCCTAAAACTAATGGAACATCAGTACAGGGTGGGCAGAGGGAATCTGGCAAGAGCAACAGGTATTATATAATATAAAAGAGTTCCCCCAAACTACATTTTAATATTAGTAATACACAATCTGTTACTGCATAGCTCAATTTGACAGTTCATTGGGAGGTTTTTGATCTTACAAACAGGTGAAGGAAAACGGAAGAATACTCACACTTACTGTATGAATGTAGACTACTGCCAGATGGTATCCACATGGGTCATTTTTCTGCTATTACCATCCATCCCTAAGAAAATGTCTTCACTCTGGTGAGCGTATGAGTAAGGCAAAGGGAGAATGCCATGTTAGACTGTCAAAATGCAGCTTTAATCTTATCAGCCAGAGATGAACACGTTAGATATGTCCATGATGTTATAATGGCTTGAACTTCATGGGCTTTGATTACCATGTAAGAAAGATCCCTCTTGGTAAGGGACTGATCAACTCTTGACAGTTATGGTTATTTGCCTCAAAATGGAAGCTGAAATATCAGCCAAGCCCTTAAGGGGAAGAAAATGCCTCCTTCCCTTTTTTCTCCCTTTAGAAGCTGCCAATAAAAATATAAAGCTTCCATTGAGCGTAAAAGTCTGTCCCCAGTGAAAAAGTTACAGAGACTGGGGGAGAGTGGAACAAACCACTGAAGCTGAGAGCATAAATATATAATTTGCACACAACATAAAACAGCCTTGGAAAGACATAAAATTCATTCCTTTGTCTTGTGGATGCTATGGAGAGCATGAAAAGTCATGAGCATAAATACATAATTTGCACACAACATAAAACAGCCTTAGAAAGACATAAAATTCATTCCTTTGTCTTGTGGATGCTACGGAGAGCACAAAAAGTCACGAGGTAAGGGTCACATATAGAAGCTTTGTAGGGGGTTTTACGAGATTTCATCTAGACATCAGCGAGTGAGACAAGTCTTTGCTGCTTAAAATACCTGATAAAGTCTGCTATGTAAGAGTCCATACTAATGGCCAGATATTTCAATAATTTGAGTTTGTTGGATAGGACTGCCATATAGACCTAGATAGCAGAAACCAAGAATTGTCTCTCTTCAAAATGAAACAGAATTCAGTCAATAAGCTCAGAGAGAGGGATAGACAGGATTAACACATCTACTGCACCAATCACAAACAATTATCCATTTAGCAGCATAGACCTTGGATGCAGATCATTTCCTGGACTGAATCATGCACCTGGTAACTTTGAGTACTATCTTGACTTGAGTGTAGTGCTGTTTCATGGACACAGGAAGCTAAGGTTAAGCAGGCACATACCAAACAGGAAATCCACTAGGTCATAGAAAGAATGCTTATTACATATAAGTACTGGACAAGGCCTACAGTTTACATGGTTGTGACATACTCAAAGTTCATGATCTGCTATGCCTTAAACAGCAACAAAATAACCACTGAGCTGTCTCCAACACTGCAATACTCTGGGCGGCCAGGATCAACACATTTCCTGGTGCACCAATCATTAGATTCTCCACTTGGCATCAAAGACCATGGACGTAGATTGTCTCTTGAACTGAACGAAGCACCTGGTGGCTTTGCTTGAAAACTTTTCCTAATGGACAGATCATTTCACATGATCCAAGTGTGATGGAGAGTCTGCAGGCTGTTATGGAAGAGTGTCTCTGTCAAAGTCTGAACAAGGAATCTGCTTTGGACAGGTGGAGAGACCTTTCCATGAAGACTGTATTGCTCCTCCTGGACAGGCTCAACTTTTATAGCCAAGGTTCTGATATGATAACCCTATCTACACCTTGGCATATGAATCAGTTCTGTGCTTCAGGTCTGTGACTTCCAATGTACCCAATCAAACTTGTTGTTCAAATTTGAACACTGTTCCTTCAAGGGTATCAAAAAATGGAATGGACTCATACAAAAACAATTTTCCACTGCTGGTCCATGTTTGTATAGATACATCCTTTCCCTCAAATACACCTGTAATGGCTTCTCT
>QKMX01365570.1:0-13668 GCA_003401595.1 Venustaconcha ellipsiformis | reverse complement strand
ACACACACACACACACACACACACACACACACACTCAGTATATTTGCATCTAAGACACATCCGTATTTGCGTCTAACCACACATTCATCAATAGCAAGACTTTTACATTGCATCTCATACACATCCATCAATATCAGGACTTGTACACGTGCATCTAGCACACATCCGTCAATAGCAACACTTATACATGTGCATCTCAGACACATCCGTCAATATCAAGCCTTGTACAGCTGCATCTAAACACACATTGGTTTTCTGTCATGAATATCGTCTCTTTCACTGCTACTAGTAAGAGAAAACACCATACATAGTTTGTCTAAGTAAAGCTATGAACATTACATAGGATGTGTACATTTTATTTTCTTAATACACGCAACAAACATGTAAATAAGAGCTGAAACAATGCCCAGTTATCTAAACTTCCTTTTGATAAGTTGTCTGTCTATTAAGTAACTCGAATTTCATCAAGGAGGGCTAGTTATCAGTTTATTAAGTAACTCGAATGTCATCAAGGCAGACAAGCTATCAGTGTATTATGTACCTCGAATGCCATCAAGGCGGACCAGTTATCAGTCTATTAAGTAACTCGAATGTCATCAAGGCGGACAAGCTATTAGTGTATTATGTAACTCGAATGTCATCAAGGCGGACAAGTTATCAGTGTATTAAGTAACTCGAATGTCATCAAGGCGGACAAGCTATCAGTTTATTAAGTAACTCGAATGCCATCAAGGCGGACAATAATGCTTTACTTCAAAATGAAAATACCTAACTGAAATTTGCCTTATGATGAATTTTACACGAATATGTTTGCTTGCTTTTCTGTCATGTTTTAAAATTTTCTTTTAGGTTTTGTTCAATGACAAATGGCCAAAGCAAGCGATACGTTTAATACACGAAACAAAAGCTGGAAAAATTGCGCAGAGTTTAACGTGTTACCATGGTATCGTTGGAATCAGTGAAGTATACACCTCGTGCGGCATGATGGGAGTATTCCAAATGACTGCGGGAGATTCTGTTCTAGTACAAAGCATGTATAGTAGTGTCCGAATTGAACTAAATGGGAACCACACATACTTTGGAGGTGTTCTCCTATCACCAAATCATAACCGATCTTGAGTATTTTTTTATATATTTTTTCAAATATTTGGCAGATGCCTTAATAAAAAAAACCCCACAATTTAGAAAAAGCTATGATCAGGGACTTCCAAGAGGATTATTTTATACTGATCAGTCCAAAATGATCAGTGACATCCAAGCCATGTGCTGCTTGTATTCATATGAATTAGCAAGGATAACGACACTGCAGTTAACGGAACCATGATGAAACTGGATAGGAGTGGAACTTATCCAAATATTATTGTGCTAACTGAATTCATCATACATATTTTAAAAGAGTGAATTGTATATTGCCTTTCATAATGTCAAAATACTTGTACTTATTATCAGCCATGAGACTGTATTGTTTGTTAGTCTGACAATAAAATACTTGTACTTATTGTCAGCCATTGAACTGTATTACCTTCTGGTCTGACTAGAAATACTTGTACTTATTATCAGCCATGAGACTATTGTTTGTTAGTCGGACAATAAAAGACTTGTACTTATTGTCAGCCACTGAACTGTATTACCTTATGGTCTGACTAGAAATACTTGTACTTATTATCAGCCATGAGACTATTGTTTGTTAGTCGGACAATAAAAGACTTGTATTTATTGTCAGCCACTGAACTGTATTACCTTCTGGTCTGACTAGAAATACTTGTACTTATTATCAGCCATGAGACTATTGTTTGTTAGTCTGACAATAAAAGACTTGTACTTATTGTCAGCCATTTAGTTGTATTACATTCTGGTCTGAATATAAAAGACTTGTACTTATTTTCAGTCATTGAACTGCATTGCTTTCTGGTCTGACTAGAAAAGACTTGAACTTACTGTCAGCCATGGGACTGTATTGCTTGTTAGTCTGACTAGAAAATAAAACATTCAGACGTAACTCGAAATAGAGCTGTCCTGAGTATTTGTACAGACATCAAGACATAACGCGAAATATTGACATATTAAGTCTTTTGTACAGACATTCAGATGTAACTCGAAATATTGCTATCTCGAGTCTTTGTACAGACAACCAGAGGTAACCCTAAATATTATTATATCGAATCTTGGTATAGATACCGCGACGTAACTCGAAATATTGCTATACAATCTCTTTGTATAGACATTCAGATGTAACTCGAAATATTGCTATATTGAGTCTTTGTATAGACATTCAGATGTAACTCGAAATATTACTATATTGAGTCTTTTTTACAGACATTCAGACGTAACTCAAATATTGCTATATTTAGTCTTGGTATATACATGCAGACGTAACTCGAAATGTTGCTATATTTAGTTTTGGTACAGATACCCCGATGTAACTCGAAATATTACTATATCGAGTCTTGGTACAGACATTCAGACCTACCTCAGAATAATGCTATATCGAGTCTTGGTACAGATATAGTCTTGGTACAGATACCCCCCACGTAACTAAAAATATTGATATATTGAATGATTGTACAGATACCCCGAAGTAACTCGGAATATTGCTATATTAAGTTTATGTATAAATTGTCTAAATTTACGATTCACGTGTGACATAAATAATTTGAATTAAACTTAAGGAGTGGACATATTATAGTTATCAAAGTATAGATTTCGATGCAAGTCATGGATGTATACATGACCATCCATCTGTCTGAGATTCCGTATGTCTGTACATGCATGAAAATATGCTTAAAGACAGACAGACGGACTTGCCTTTGGAAATTAATCTTCTCCAGAAATGTATATATGTATTTGTTTGTATAAATGCTTTGGTCATCCATTTATCTTGTTCATTAATTTCAGTAATTAAGTAAGACGAAAATTTGGGATGTTTATTTGTAACTTGTAACTTTTGTAATATCTGGCACTATCTTTGGAGGAGTAGCTCTGTAAAAAATGGCAAGTTACAATGTTATATTTCGATGGTGAATAAAGCTCGAAATATTGAAATAAAATAATATGTAAAAAAAAAAAAAGACACACGCACTGCGGCCGATCCAGCCTGGTCTCGGAGGGATCTAAAGCAATACCGCTGTGATCTCGAATCTGACACACCAACCACAGGTCTAGGTCTGAATGGATTTCATATATTTTTTACGACTACCTTTTTCCCTTCACATTTTCTTTTGTCTTTCAGCTACCATATTGTCTTTATTTGTTATTTTGTAGCGGATCAGTAGTTCTCCACTATCAAATTAATTTTGAATACAAAGCGTATGTGACGAGAAGATTTTGGTTGCAGTTTACAAAACTTGATTGTCATTTTCCTGATGGAAATGTCCTCATGTTAATATACCATGCGTACATGTTAACGTACCCGTACACGTTAACATACCACCCATACTAATTAAAGTACCACACGTACATGTTAACATATCACCCGTACATGTTAATGTACCCGTACATGATAATGTACCATTCGTACATGGTAATGTACAACACTTACACGAGTACTGACCATATATGATTATCATTTTAAGTATAATAAGTTCACTCTGCACAACAATCTCTCCACATATGCACATATTCAATTTAATATATTATTGTGTCACTTGTAAATACTATACGTGAAGGAAACATCATCATATGGTCGGGTGGTTTTATTTAGCTACACCTGCAAGAAAGTCCTTATAAAGTATGGTGGCTTTATCTAGCTACACCTATGTAATCTTGGTATGACCCGAAAAAGGAAGTAAAATTCTAGATAACTACCGTACATGCTCGTTTATAAGTCGGGTTCAACTGCAAAAAAAAGAACAACAAAACAATAGACCATGATCTCTCGTCGCATAATGTGTCAGCAGATCATCGTCTATGTTAAATGTTCTACTATTAGTCCAAACAAACTACATAGACCTAGATATGCAGTTTAAAGTTGGATCGGACTTGTGACAATTATAATGCAAATTGCTCTCGTAATAAAAATAGTTGTACTATATGTTTGACTGTGTTTTCATTGTTAACAGTTGTACACAATCCTTTTATTGTAGCAATACACAATTTTATAGACATTATATGTTTTCCTTTTGTTGGTGCATGTTTTATAAAAGCATGTACATTTGTTCAGATATAAACATTTTTCATGGATTATATATTTTCTTGTTTGTTAAAGTAAACTGGGTGTAATTATTTCTTTTACTTTCTCAATTATACAAAAAGAATATTCATTTTGCAATTGTCATGCACAACTTGATGTCTCTTTTTCAGATGTGTATTCAAACTTCTGAAACCACTGAAACCACTGAAACACGTGATATTAAATCCTCTCTAGTGTAGTACTGAAATTACAAATCACACCAAGAAATCCTCGCATTTATATTATAGCTATGTGTCAGTTCTCCCCTTTCATGTACTGACAAGAAAAGGAGAGATCGAAGACATTTGCAAGGCAAAAGGGTTCAATAGACTTGTCATTAAAATACAAATGACAAGAACAATGCAATATATTCCCCTATCTACATCGTATCTATCCACATACCTATCTTCCCAACCTCCAACCTATTACGATACAATTTTCCTAACCTCCTAATATCTTGATACCAATCTTCCCAACCTGCTACCCATTATAATACCAATCTTACCAACTTCCAACCTATTATAATACCAATCTTACCAACCTCCTAATATTATAATACCAATCTTCCCAACCTCCTGCCTACCAAGATATCAATCTTCCCAACCTCCTGCTTTAATTGAGGGCAGCTTGCTTGTGCTTCTTTCTTTAATACATTAACAATGTAACCAAATTTAAGTCTTATGTAAGAATATAGAAAATATTGTATTCGTTCCAACCATGCTAACATTTTACTATCTAAAATCTATATGTGTCTGTATGTCTGTCAATCTATCTGTCTATCCTCCTGTCTGTCTGTGTGTCTATCATTATTGCGTATTATTATATCAGTCATTCTTCCCCATTCATTGTTGTCAGTAGATACATTTTCTATCGTGTGCTACAAAGATACATTTTTTGAAGTGTCAACAATTTGTGACAAAAGTTTAGGAAAACAAAAGCGGTAAAAATAGGATACTAACACACGTTATGATGCCTTCTTAACACAATATTTTTAAAAGAGTTGATTATCATGTAATTTAGATCCACTACCCCATAACTCCCTCCCATCCCCGCCAGCCTAGTGGGACCGTGGGTGAAGCTGGTATACACAGATCAGAAGTAAATGTTCTGCATATATTTATTCATTTGCTAACTTATGCCGAAAAATATAAATCAGCATATAAAGGAGACCGTGAACATGAGTGTAAAATGTATATGTCTAAAGTGGATCCTTGGAGATTCTCAGTACGGGTGGTATATTAAGATCAAATTACAGAAGTAATGCTTAGTAAAATCCAATATTATTAATTTATTTTATGCCATTAAACAGTATAAAACTAACCCCAATCGCCATTTAGATGCAATCATATGAGTAGCAAGGTTTCTTCCTTCTCCGCCCCCTCCCCACGGTATGGCAATAAAAAAAAACAGTTTGACTGCACCCCTTCGCAACAAATACCAGCTTGACTGTACACATTGGCAACAATAAAACGGTTAAACTATACATTGGGCAATAAATAAAACAGTATGACTGTACCCCTTGGTAATAAAAAAAACAGTTTCACTGTACCCTTGGCAATAAATAACAGTTTGATTATACCGATTGGCAACAAATAAATCAGTTTGACAGTACCCCATGGCAATAAATAAAACAGATTGTCTGTAACCTTGGCAATAAATAAAACTGATTGAATGTAACCCATGGAAGTAAGTAAAACAGTTTGACAGTACTCCTTGGCAATAACTAAAACTGATCGTCGTACCCCTTGGTAATAAAAAACAGATTGACAGTACCCCTTGGCAATAAAAAAAACAGTTTGACTGTAACCCTTGGCAATATATTAAACTGTTTGACTGTAACTTTTGGCAATAAATAATACAGTTACACTGTACCATTGCCAAAAAATAACAGTTTGAGTATACCCCTTGGCAACAAATAAAACAGTTTGACTGTACCCCATGGCAATAAATAAAACTGATTGTCGTACCCATTGGTAATAAAAAAACAGACTGAAAGTACCCCTAGGCAATAAATAACACAGTTTGACTGTAACCCTTAGCAATATATTAAACAGTTTGACTGTACCCCTAGGCAATAAATAAAACAGTTTGACCGTAACCCTTGGCAGTAAATAGTGTGACTGTTGCCTTTGGCAATAAATAAAATAGTTTCACTGTACCCCTTTGCAATAAATAAAAAAGATTGCCCGTATCCCTTGGGAATAAATAACACAGATTGAACGTACGCCTTGGCAATAAATAAAACAGTTTAACTGTACCCCTTGGCAATAAATAGAACAGTTTGACTGTATCCATCGGTAAAAAATAAAACATTTTGACTATAACCCTTGGCAAATTATTAAACAGTTTGAATGTACCCCTTGGCAATAAAGAAAACAGTTTGACAGAAACCTTGACAATAAAGAAAATAGTTTGACTGTTCCCCTTGGCAATAAATAAAACGGTTTCACTGTACCCCTTGTCAATAAATAAAACAGTTTGACTGTACCACTTGGCAATATAAAAAAGATTGATTCTACCCCTTGGCAATAAATAAAACAGTTTCACCGTAACCCTTGGCAGTAAATAAAATAGTGTGAATGTTGCCCTTGGCAATAAATAAAACTGATTGACTGTACCACTTGGCAATTAATAAAACAGATTGACCGTACGCCTTGGCAATAAATAAAACAGGTTGACTCTACCCGTTGGCAATAAATAGAACAGTTTGACTGTACACTTTGTCAATAAATAAAACAGTTTGACTGTACCTCTTGGCAATACATAAAACTGTTTGAACGTAACTCTTGGCAATAAAGAAAATAGCGTGACTGTTCACATTGGCAAAAAATAAAATTGTTTCCCTGTACCCTTTGGCAATGAATAAAACTGATTGACTGTACCCATTCGCAATAAATAGAATAGTTTTGATGTACTTCTTGGCAATTAATAAAACATTTTGACATTACCCCTAGGCAATAAATAAAACAGTTTGGCTGTACCCCTTAGTAATAAATAAAACAGTTTTACTATGCCCCTTGGCAATAAATAAAAAAAGTTTGACCGTAACCATTGGCAATAAAGACAATAGTGTGACGGTTCCCCTTGGCAATAAATCAAACAGATTGCCTGTACCCCGTGGCAATAAATAAAACAGTTTGACCGTAACCCTTGGCAATAAAGAAAATAATGTAACTGTTCCTTTGGCAAAAAATAAAACGGTTTCCCTGTACCCCCTTGGCAATAAATAAAAGTTTGACTGTACTCCTTGGCAATTAATACATATTTTGACTGTAACCCTAGGCAATAAATAAAAAAGTTTGGTTGTAACCTTTGGTAATAAATAAAACAGATTGACCGTACGAATTGGCAATAAATAAAACAGTTTGACTGTACCCTTTGGCAATAAATAGAACAGTTTGGATGTACTCGTTGGCAATAAATAAAACAGTTTGACTGTACCCCTTGGAAAAAAAAACAGTTTGACCGTAATCCTTAGCAATAAAAAAAAATATTGTGACGGTTCCTCTTGGCAATAAAACAAAAGATTACCTGTACCTTTGGCAATAAATAAAACAGTTTTACTCTACCTCTTGGCAATAAATAAAACTGATTTACAGTACCCTTAGCAATAAATAAAACAGTTTTTCTCTACCCTTTGGCAAAAAATAAAACTGATTGACTGTACCCTTTGGCAATAAATTAAACAGACTGACTATATCCCTTGGCAATAAATAAAACAGTTTGCCTGTACACCTTGCCACAAAAAAACAGTTTTACCGTAACCCTTGGCAATAAAAAAAATAGTGACTGTTGACCTTGTCAATAAATAACAAAATTTGGCTGTACTCCTTGGCAATTCATAAAACAGTTTGACTGTACCACTTGGCAATAAATAAAATTGATAGACTGTACTTCTTGGCAATAATAAACTGATCGCCGTACCCCTTGGCAGTAAATCAAACGTCTTGAATGTAACCCTTGGCAATTTATTAAACAGTTTGACTATACCACTTGGCAATAAATAAAACAGTTTGACCGTAACCCTTGGCAGTAAATAAAATAGTGTGAAAGTTGCCTTTGCCAAAAAACAAAACAGATTGACTGTATCCATTTACAATAAATAAAAAATATTGCCTGTATCCCTTGGCAATAAATAATACAGATTGACCGTAAGCCTTGGCAATAAGTATAACAGTTTGAGTGTACCGCTTGGAATAAATAGAACAGACAGACTGTACACCTTGGAAATAAATAAAACAGTTGGACTGTAACACTTGGCAATAAATAAAACATTTTGACAGTAACCCTTAGCAATAAAGAAAATTGAGTGACTGTTCCCCTTGGCAATAAATAAAACAGTTTGGTACAGTCAAACTGTTCTATGTATTGCCAAGGGGTACAGTGAAACAGTTTTTTTTTATTGCCATGGGGAACAGTCATACTACTTTCTTTACTTCCCATGGGTTGCGGTAAAACTTTTATTTACTGTTTGACTGTACCATTTGACAGTAAATAAAACTGATTGACTGTACCCCTTCTCATTAAATAAAAGTTTCACTCTACCCCGTGGCAATAAATAAAACAGTTTGACCGTACTCCTTGTCAATATAAAAAAACAGTTTGACTCTACCCCTTGGCAATAAATAAAACGTTTGACCGTAACCTTTGGCAGTAAACAAAATAGTGTGACTGTTGCCCTTGACAATAAATGAAACAGATTGAATGTACCACTTGGCAATTAAAAAAACCGATTGACCGTATGCCTTGGCAACAAATAAAACAGGTTGACTCTACCGCTTCGCAATAAATATAACAGTTTGACGGTACGCTTTTGCAATATATAAAACAGTTGAACTGTACCGCTTCGCAATAAATAAAACAGTTTGATTAAACCCCTTGGCAATGAATAAAACAATTTGATTGAAACCTTTGTCAATAAATAAAACTGATTTACTGTACCCCTTCGCAATAAATCAAACAGAATGTAATCCTTGGCAATTAATAAAACATTTTGACTGTACCCCTATGCAATAAATAAAACAGTTCGGCTGTACCCCTTGGTAATAAATAAAACAGTTTGACATTGCCCCTTGGCAATAAATAAAACAGTTTGACCGTAACCATTGGCAATAAAGAAAATAGTGTGACGGTTCCCATTGGCAATAAATAAAACAGATTGTCTCTACCCCGTGGCAATAAATAAAACAGATTGCCTGTACCCTATGGCAATAAATAAAACAGTTTGACTGTACCTCTTGGCAATTAATAAAACATGTTCACTGTACCCTTAGGCAATGAATAAAACAGTTTGGCTATACCCCTTGGTAATAAATAAAACAGATTGACCGTACGCATTGGCAATACAAAATATCAGTTTGACCGTACCCGTGGAAATAAATGGAACAGTTTGGATGTACCCCTTGGCAATAAAAAAAACAGTTTGACTGTACCCCTTGGCAATAAAAAAACCAGTTTTACAGTAACCCTTGGCAATAAAAATAGTGTGACCGTTACCTTTGGCAATAAATAAAACAGATATCCTGTACCACTTGGCAATAATACTGATTTACTGTATCCTTTGGCAATAAATAAAACAGATTGCCTGTACCCCTGGAAATAAATAAAACAGTTTCACTTTTACCCTTGGAAATAAATAAAATAGTTTGACCGTAACCCTGGGCAATAAAAAAACAGTATGTCTGTTCCCCTTGGCAAAAAATAAAACGGTTTCCCTGTGCCGCTTGGCAATTAATAAAACTGTTTGACTCTACAACTTGGCAATAAATAAAACTGATAGACTATACCCCTTGGCAATAAATAAACAGTTTTACTGTACCCTTGGGCAATTAATAAAACATTTTGACTTTACCCCTTAGCAGTAAATAAAACAGATTGCCTGTACAACTTGGTAATAAATAAAACAGTCTGACTTTACCCCTTGGCAATAAATGAAACAGTTTGACTGTAACTCTTAGCAATATATTAAACAGTTTGACTGAACTCCTTGGCAATAAATAAAACGGTTTGACCGTAACCCTTGGCAATAAAGAAAATAGTGGGACTGCTCCCCTTGCCAATAAATAAAACGGATTGACTGTACGCCTTGGCAATAAATAAAACTGTTAGATTGTACTCCTTGGCAATTCATTAAACATTTTGACTGTACCCTAGGCAATGAATAATACAGCTTGGCTGTACCCTTTGGTAATAAACAAACAGATTGACCGTACGCCTTGGCAGTAAATAAAAGTTTTACCGCAACCCATGGGAAGTAAAGAAAGTAGTATGACTGTTCCCCATGGCAATAAAAAAAAACTGTTTCACTGTACCCCTTGGCAATACATAGAACAGTTTGACTGTACAAATTGGCAATAAATAAAACAAATTGACTGTACTCCATTTGGCAAAATACAGTTTTACTGTAACCCTTCGCAATAAATAAAACTGACTGACTGTACCCCTTGGCATTAAATAAAACTGTTTGACTGTACTCCTTTGCAATTAATAAAACATTTTGACTCTACTCTAGGCAATGAATAAAACAGTTTGGCTATACCCCTTGGTAATAAATAAAACAGATTGACTGTACACCTTGGCAATAAATAAAACAGTTTTACCGTAACCCTTGGCAGTAAAGAAAATAGTGTGACTGTTTCCCTTGGCAGTAAATAAAACGGTTTGACTGTACCCCTTGGTAATACATAAAACAGTTTGACTGTACCACTTGGCAATAAATAAAACTATTTCGCTGTACCCCTTGGCAATACATAAAACAGTTTGACTGTATCCCTTGGTAATAAATAAAACAGATTGTCCGTACGCCTTAGCAATAAATAAAACAGTTTTACCGTAACCCTTGGCAGTAAAGAAAATAGTGTGACGGTTCCCCTTGGCAATAAATAAAACGGTTTCACTGTACCCCTTGGCAATACATAAAACAGTTTGACTGTACCACTTGGCAATAAATAAAACAGACTGTCTGTATCCCTTGGAAATAAATATAACAGTTTTACTGTAACCCTTAGGCAATAAATAAAACAGATTGACTCTGCCCTATGGTAATAAATAGAACATTGGCAAAAAATAAAAAAGTTTTACTGTACCCCTTGGCAATAAATAAAACAGTTTGACCGTAACCCTTGGCAATAAAGAAAATAGTGTGACTGTTCCCCTTGGCAATAAATAAAACAGTTAGACTGTACTCATTGTCAATAAATAAAACAGTTTGACTGTACCTCGTGGCAATAAATAAAACTGATTGACTGTACCCCTTGGCAATAATAAAACAGATTGACTTCACCCTTTGGCAATAAAAAACTGTTTGACCGTAACCCTTGGCAATAAAGAAAATAGTGTAACTGTTCCTCTTTGCTAAATATAAAACGGTTTCCTTGTACCCCTTGGCAATAAATAAATCTGAATAACTGTACCCCTTGGCAATAAATAAAACAGTTTGACTGTCCCCCTTTTGCAATAAATAAAACAAGTTGAATGTAACCCTTGGCAATAAATAAAACAGTTTGACCGTAACCCTTGTCAATGAAGAAAATAGTGTGACTGTTCCCAATGGCAATAAATAAAACCGATTGACTGTTCCCCTAGGCAATAAATAAAACTGTTTGGCTGTACCCCTTGGTAATAAATAAAATAGATTGACCGTTCGCCTTGGCAATAAAAAAAACAGTTTGACGGTACCCCTTGTCAATAAATAAAACAGTTTGACTGTACCCTTTGGAAAAAAAGTTTGACTGTACCCCTTGTCAATAAATAAAACAGTTTGACCGTAACCCTTGTCAATAAAGAAAATATGACGGTATCCCTTGCAATAAATAAAACAGATTGCCTGTTCCCCTTGGCAATAAATAAAACAGATTGCCTGTACCGCTTGGCAATAAATAAAACTGTTTGACTGTACCCCTTGGCAATAAATAGAACAGTTTGACTGTCCACCTTTCGCAATAAATAAAACAGTTTGACTGTAACTCTTGGCAATATATTAAACAGTTTGACCGTAACCCTTGTCATTAAAGAAAATAGTGTGACTGTTCCCCTTTGCAATAAATAAAACTTATTGACTGTACGCCTTGGCAATAAATAAAACTGTTTGACTGTACTCCTTGGCAATTAATAAAACATTTTGACTCTACCCCTAGGCAATAAATAAAACAGTTTGGCTGTACCCCTTGATAAAAAAACAGATTGACCGTACGCCTTGGTAATAAATTAAACAGTTTTACCATAACCCTTGGCAATAAAGAAAATAGTGTGACTGTTCCCCTTGGCAATAAATAAAACGGTTTCACTGTACCCCTTGGCAATAAATAAAACAGTTTGACTGTACCGCTTGGCAATAAATAAAACTGATTGACTGTACACCTTGGCAATAAATAAAACAGTTTGACTGTAGCCCTTGGCAGTTAATAAAACAGATTGTCTGTACCCTTTGGTAATAAATAAAACAGTTTGACTGTACCCCTTGGCAATAAATAAAACAGTTTAACTGTAGCCCTTGGCAATTAATACAACAGATTGTCTGTACCCCTTCGTACAATGGTTGTCACTTCAAAACTATTAATCTTCTTGTTACTCATAATTTCACGTCAAGACAAATACTCATTGGATGTTGCCCTGTTATTGTCCACATGTGGGGCAGGCTTATTTCTTGATATCACCTTTTCATCTCCTTCAACATCACCCTACCATGCTCTACCTTTCCTTTTCAAGATGTCCGAGGAAAGAGGGGTCAGGATATGGAAAGTCTCCAAGATGATCACCTTTTGATCCAGCTCTCCCAACAACTGCCCAGGTAAGCCTTGCAAAACGCAAAGAGGAAGGGCGGCAGGCCCGGATGATGGTGGGGGCTAGGAGGAAAACTCTTACCAAGCAATTTTGTTTCCTATTTCTTTTATTGAAAATGGGTTCCCGACATTCATTTTTGCAGCGTGGGATATTTGTTTGCTGCACCACAGCAACTCGGCCTTGTTTTGATGAATTGTATTGGTATTTAATAAAGTGTACATTAAACTGACACATTAAACGATGGCACGTTCCAACTTTCATATTTTACATGTATGTAGTGGAAATTAAATGTATAGCTTTAAAATAAAACAGTCAAAGTCATTCAAAGAAATAAATGTTTTTTTTAAACTCTATACTACCACTCCACTCCTTCAGTTTAGCAAACAGCAAGATTTATTATATGAACAACACACACACACACACACACGCATGCGCGTGCATGAGCACACGTGAAATATTTAAATTCCGCCTTAATTAACAGATTTATGAATTATTCCCAAGCGATATTTCACTGAAATAACAGTTATATTTGCTTAATACGTGCAAGTAACCACAAGGTAGATCACGACGGATGACTTCATTTCATGGGTATACGTGTAAACCAGAAATAGGGTGGATGAAAGGATTCAAATAAATTTCTTAAACTTGAATCTTGTAAACATTTTGTTTTTCCGTATTGAAGTAGCATTTTGTGACGTATGAAATCTTAGTTGATGGTT
>QKMX01365566.1:6833-19817 GCA_003401595.1 Venustaconcha ellipsiformis | reverse complement strand
TTCCCTGGGTACCATGTATGTTCAAATGGAACAGCCCTAATTTGTGATGTAGTTAATCTTCAGTGTTCATATTGTCAGACAGAAATTAACTTTCATTGAACATGATTTTGCATTTCTTCTTCAGAATACATTTCCCAATTATAATACATATTATCTCATAAATTCAGCCCATCCAGGCTAAAAATGTTTTGCTAAAAAGCTCAAACTTATCTGCCCACTTAGATGGCAGTTATTGATGCTGAGATTTATGCCAAATCATGTGAAATTGTCACTTACTACTTCTGCTTATGCCAGTATGATGCTCTCAACAGCATCCTGCTTTATGAGAGGTCTTGCAACACCCATGCAAACAGTTTGGAAGTTTCTACTTCAAAAATAAGTTGAAAGGAAGTTGCATCTTGGAACTTTTATGTTCTTCCTTTTGCTGTCATCAGTTTCCTTATTTCGTTTGTTATCACTTTGCATTCTTAACACAATTAGGCACATTTGGTACATGCTGCATGGGTTACAATATTAATTTATATCTACATTTTGCAAATCTTAATATGATTTTCTTTGTCTACACATTGAGCAGTTTCTGTAACCCAGGAATATGCAACCTATAGGTTGCATGCAGCATCTGGTCCACAGCTTGGTTTAATCACATTACATTAGACAGGTATAGTTAAAATTCACTATCAAGCCCATGCCTTGTATGACATTGCATGTGGCAGATGTAGCCTAAAACTAAATTTTTACTAGTTCAAGGACAGTGTTAGTATTTGTTATGACATACGACAGTGATGAGTGTACAGAGAGTTGAATGATGGTTCTTTTTTACTACATCATTCTACCTTAGGAGAACTACAACTGCCTTTCAAATCCAACCCTCATAGATTAAAACTTTTTAGCTAAAAAGTGCAAATATTATATGCAACCTAGTTGTCAGTTAAATAGAGTGATCTTCTCTTGATACCAGGATTGGCACCTAATCCGATGAAATCGTCATTTATTACTTCCACTTTGTATTGAGTTGCAATGCTAACTACAGACAGATAGGCCTTGTAAAATCCCATTCAAGCAGTTTGATCTTTTCAGCCTTAAAACAAATTGGAAGAGTTTCATCTTCGAAGGGAAGTATCCTTCATCTATAAATTTCCAACATTTTTTTGTTCTTTCTAGAATTGATGAAAAACTTTCTGACTTTTCAGTGATATCATTTTGCTATCTTCACACACTTAAGTGCCTTTGGTTCATACTGTATAAGTTTTGGTGTCCTCTCACATTGCTATAACCACATAAATAAGTACAGGTCTGGTGTTGATACAGAAAACTCATTTAATATTGCTATATATTCCCCCCCCCCCAGTCAGGATGCATACAGCTGAGTTTCAGTATTCTCTTAGTATGTAATTCATATTTGTATATTTGATGCTTACTGATTAACCTGTATAGAACATCACTGTCATTTTCCCATAAGGGATATTGTAGTGCTTACTTCCTAAGTATCAATGATAATGCTTCAATTCCTGTTTTTTATGTGCTGATTTTTGTGTGCAATATAGAAAACTCATTTAAAATACTGTAATGCTTCCACTAAGGTTTGATAAGTACAGGTAAGTTTTCTATGCAGGTTTCTTCAGTAGCATCCGACTGGTACATGTCTCTATAAGTAACATGTCAGAGATTTTGCATGTATAGGCAATCAAACAAACTGACCTTCCTACAAGTAAGCTGTTACTATAATTGATTATTTGCCTTCCACTTCATATATGTAATTACTATCAATGATGCTTCAGTGAGTTTACCTGTATTGGCAGTCAGAAAATTGGCATTCCTGTGGGTAAGCTGTTACTGGAATTGATCAGTTGCTTTCCAGTTTATATATGTATTACTATAACCGACACTGTGATTGTACCTGTATATGCAATCCAATTGACCATCCTATAGGTTATTTGTGACTACAATTGGTTATTTAGCATCCACTTTCTAAATATTTAGAGCGATGCTCTAATTCTTTACCAGTATAGGTGACATGTGACTCTTTATAGGTAATTATCATAGTGAGTAACACTTCATGGACACTCATAATTTCATAAAGCAGGACACTCAGTACGCACTACATGTATATAGGGTATGTTGTTTTACAGATTTAGACCATGAGTGAGACCATTCTGACAACCATTCAACATTTTCTTCGGTCATTATTCCAAGAATGCATGTCAGACTACATATTATGGACATAGGTCAATCGTAGCTTGAGGGAGAAACAGATCAGTTTGCATGTAAGGGTTGAAAACTATACCATTTACTGGACAGTGAGATTTAGGGCACCAACGTCATCAGTTAACAGTCTTGCATATTATAATTATGAACCAGATACGTCAATTAATATCCAATATCCCGTCTCAACATCAAGAATCGGACATTATACCCATTAAGATGGCCATGTTACTTCACAACCGACTTGGCCAAATAAATCTGATTGCAATGGGTCATGACCACAATCAATCATACATATCAGCCACCAGAAAATGTGTATCCAGTTCCATGACTTAAATATTGCTGCTAAGCCTTTCTTTTTATGATGCCCAGTTTGATGCTGTAATACCCATGAACCCACTTCATGAAACCAGTTATACAGCAGACTGACCTTAATGTGGACAATGCCCAGTCTATACAGTCACCCTTATGGATCAGTGTAACCCACATAGTGGTGCTAGGCACTTCTTGTGGAAGACATGCAGTTTGTATAGGCACCCTTAAGGATTTATCTTAGCTGCTTAAGACACTTTCAGTAAGATGATTTCACATGTTACTCTCATTTCATTTTCAATCTTTTTGTCATCAAGGACATCTCTGACCTTGCACTCTTTTGAGATTTGTTGACTAAGTCTGGAATCAATGTTCAGGTAAAAAAATATCTTTCCTCCAGGCATGAGAATTTAATTCATGCAATGGCTAAAAAATTCCTTCACCGGCCAAGGTTTGCTCAATGCAGCAGTGGATATCTTAGTCCTTGGATGCTTTAGTGGTCTCCCATGACAAGGATTACTTGGTTCAAATGTAGATCGAACCTTTGACCTTTGAACGAACTTTCACGCTTTCACAATCTGCAACAATGGAAGGTTGCATTTCAGAGGCAGG
Source organism: Venustaconcha ellipsiformis (assembly GCA_003401595.1). Classification (NCBI taxonomy): domain Eukaryota; kingdom Metazoa; phylum Mollusca; class Bivalvia; order Unionida; family Unionidae; genus Venustaconcha; species Venustaconcha ellipsiformis. The sequence continues at coordinate 16,691 of QKMX01365566.1, read as the reverse complement.
GAAACCTCTTTTGACTTGTGAAGGGAATACCTCAGCAGGCACAACCACTGTCAGTCATGATCACTATGCACGCAAACACAGGGTGAGGGAGCAAGTCTCCTACCATTTCAGAATGCCAGAATGATCATTATTTACATATCAACTTCCTTGATTTGGAAACCAGTTTAAAAGCTTTTCATTGGCTTGAGAACCAGTCTGATAACTTCACCATGTTGATTTATCTCTAACAGCAGAGGCTTACAAAGGTGGTAGAATATAATCTCAGTGGAGCACACAAAGCACTTTATACAAATGAAGGCACCCGTGCCTCAATATATAACTTCCTATAACATTTCGATAAGAAACAACTAGCACCAATGACAATCAAATCCACTATTCCACGATCACTGGTACACTGTGTGATCATGAAAGAGATGATATCAGACAAACCAAAGACCTATCTGATCTTCTATTCACTTGTCTTTCACATGGCCTATGACACTGGACCCTTGTCTAAATGGAATTTATCATGGGTATTAACTTCGCTGAACAAGACACCATTTTGAACTGCTCTCAGAAACTTAATTAGCAATTCACTTCCTACTGGTGTACCAATCTACATACAGTTCCAACAAGAAAGATTAGTATCACTCATGAAACCCCCTGCAACCATTACCAAGAACAGGCTTCCGTTCATGGATAATCAGATATAGTGATGATTACTGACTATTCTGGACACTTCAAGGTCATCTACATGACCCAGCACAAGCTTTGACGTGGTATTTGAAGACTATTGAGTCATTTCATCTGAGGATATAATGTCTCATTTTACTTCCAAAAGAGCGGAAGAATGATATATCAATATGGTTTATCTGCTAGGACTGAACCAACACCAATGAATTTACTTTGTGTGTAGTTTGGACTATCACCACAAACATTGCATATAATTGAAACTGCTCTTTGACTGTAATTATCCATGCCATCGGATGGAAATCCAAGCATTCTTCTAACGTTTTTATCAGAGATCTTGAATCCTAAAAGGCTTATTTTACTCTGGAGAAACTTTTTACCCATTGATCAGAAGGTTAGCTTTCCAAGTCATTTGACAGCTTTATAAAGATGTGTCTTTGCAGCTTCTGCGGGATTTGCAGGTGGGAAAAATTTTGCCATTTCGAAGTTGCTTCCCAATATATTTCCAGTTGGGTTATCTAGAAGCTGTCTCACATACCTTAAGGGGACTAGGGTTGGTCCCTCCAAGATCACAGGATGTGTCTTCCTCTACCTCTTGCCTATTCTACAAAGGTATTATGATTGGATAACATATTTAAAAAAAGAAACCAATTTTTCTGGTAAAATATGTTTCTTCGATAATGCTTACCCAATCATGATACACAAACACCCTGCTTGCCTCCCCATAGTTACATACATATAGACAATTTCACTGGATTAGGCACTAATCCTGGTATCAATGGGAGATCACTTTATTTAACTGCCACCTAGGTGGGCAGATAACTTGTAACATTTTCGCTTAAAGATTTGAGCTGGGGAGCACTGGATTTGCAAGGTAGTTGTAGTTCTCTAAAGGTATTTTGATTGGGTAAGTATTATTGAAGTAACATGTTTACTTTAAAAAATTTGTTTTCACCATCTTATGCTCATACATTGACAAGCAAAATGATGTGGAATTACTTTGTGCATTTGCACTGGCATTCTTTTTTCAGACCTTATAGCAATATTTCTGATTATTTTAAAGTGAAAATCATTACAGTATTTTCACCAGTATTTTCAAGTAGGATGATTAAATCGCTTTCAGTGTGATCAAATTAGAACGTGTTCAGCTTGAATATAACTTGTCTCAGTTTTGAATGGATCACCTTGAAACTTTGAACATGTTATGATCATTTGAAGATTTGCATTTCTTCTTAAAATCTGTTACTTGATAACAGTATCAGAGGTGTGATTCCATTACCTTGCAAATCATGCACTCTCAGGCTTGAATTAGCAGCAAACATGCTGAAGTCATGTGCTTTGCAAGGTGGCTTTCAGATTACAGTTGCTTGCCCTTGGATAGATGTGCCACATCCCATGCATTCATCAGTTACTTTTTTTTAACCCTGTACTACACATCAGTGAAGATTGAACTTCTAAATTGCAAAGGATTTATCCTTTAAATCAGAAATTTTAAATCCCTTTTGAGTATACTTATTGTTCAATAATAATTTTCTTTTCAGTGGGAAATTTGTTGTAGGTGCTGGTTGGGTATTGGGTATAGTATATTTCAGCATGCAGGATTGATATAATTGGTTGCAATGGCAACCATATCACGCCTAGAATGTGTAAAAATCATGATAAATGTACATATTTTTAGTATTCATTTATATTAAACATTCTACTTTCTTGCCCAATCAGCCATGCTGTGAATATTTGTATGTCAATCTGAACTTCTGAACTATCTTCAGTTCCTTCATAACGGTTAAAGTCCATTCATAATGACCCTTCATTAATTTCTTTGAACAGGTTTACCATGTTTGATTGCAACTAGGAATTATTTTGATCCAGATGCACAATCTATTCTTATAAAGGACATAAATAATATTTCATACACTGTTTTTCAGTTTAAGCTCATTACTGTCCAGAATACTTATTTACTATGTCATGTTGACAGTAGTTTTCCATACAGTTTGCAGAACTAAATACCAATTAATCTTGGAAATTTTATTTTTAAGTTAAGTACTTTATAAAATCTAATACCTGAATGAATTAGGGTATCATAACATAAAATGAATTGCAGTATCTGAGTTGCCATTCAATGGCAAGTTACCACACAACCTGTGTCTCCTCCCCCCTCCCCAATGAACTTGGTTTATAATTTATAACCACATTTGCATAATCAACTGACCATGAGTTCTTGGTAATGGTGTTTAACACAAACAGTCGTACAATTGGACTTGAATCCACAACTTCCTAAACCAGAATAACTCAAAATATAATTGATTGGGTTATTTAATTATCAGCAGAAGATAGATTGGCTTAGTGTAGCATATAACTGTGGTTTGAACCCATTTGTCATGATGTATCACACAACTATGATTTGACCCTATTGGTCTTGATGTGGCATTTAACTATAAATACTATTGTCTCAATGTGGCATAGAACTTTGGTTTGATCCTGTTTATCTCAGTGTATTTACTGGTACATATGCCTCCTTAAAATTCATCTTTCAATGGCTACTGAGGATAACAACATTGTTTATATATGGTCACTAACAATAATGCCCCTACGTATACTGCTACTTTTTTATTGTGTGATTGTGGTTATAGATCCCATTAAATTGGTCAAATTTTATTTTATCCTTTCTTCTTAATTTATTTAACTTTATTTCTGTCCATGGCTCGTGAGAATCGGTTACACTTTGGGAAGGTCTCACACCATTAAATACTACATTTTGAGGTTATAATGTAAAATCATGAAGACCTTATTGGAACATCACTTAATGTAAAGCTTTCTCAATGCAGGTCACTTCTTTGATACATATGAACAGTGTTATAGATAGGGATTACTGTATAGAAATTCTTACCATTTTTAATACATAAGAACAGTGTTACAGATAGGGATTACTGTATAGAAATTCTTAATTTTTAATTTTTAATTAATTTTTAATTAAATTTTACAGGTAAAGGAGGAGCCTCGAGCAGTAAAGGTGACATCTCAATCTGAATGTGAGTTCATATCACCATATCCTTCCCCATCTCGAAGTGTCAGCACATTGACCTCTGGTGACCTTGGTGACATAAGCAGCAGTAGTCATGGATCACAGTCACGCTCTGTTAGCAGCGACAGTTCAAAGGCAAGCTTACTTCCCTCTAGCCTGGACCGGTCCAATTTTGGCAGCCAGGAGCAGTCAGAGTCACATCACTTTGTGTCACCACAAGCTGTGGTCCGGACAAGGACTAGTGTTGCTCAAACACTGACTCCTGCAGGTATCTAGTTGACATCAGAATGTAGGGTAGAGCACCAATTAGCATGTGTATTGACATATTTTTTGCATATTTTTATGTCCAAGTTCTTCAGTTCTTTCCAAAGTACACATACATAGTAGGTATACGGATATTTGAATATGTACAAATCGATTGTATTCTCTTGTATTTCATAATCACAGTGAGTGAACATTTTTAGAGAAATAAATTAACCATTGCACTAGGTCATGGTGACACTTTGGCAAACATTTTTTTTTGGCCATTTAAAAAGTATTTCAAAGATGATGAATCAGCTTCAATATATTTGACAAGATTTAGACTGGATTCTTACAAAAAGTGGCCACTGAGAAAACCATTTAGAAAGGGGCCAGTTCTCTTTGTTGAAATTATTATCTGTTAATTGACACAGTGTACATAACTAAATGCTTCATTCAAATTTTGATTTGAATGCTTTGGGTCATCAGCTCCTACTGACAAAATAATCAGATCTATATTGATAATAGCCTGAATTGAAATTTATTCAACTTATGTACTTTGTGGAATACACAATTGGAATTTTTTTGTGGGCTGATGTTGTGAAAATTGATATGACAAAAAAATCTATCTGAATAAGAACCAATATGAGGCTGTAGCTGGGACACACAAATATATACACATACAGGTAGGTGAGCTTCATAGTAGAATTCAGAATGGTAATGTGCTTGTTTTATTCCTCTTCAGAGCCAGATTCAGTCACTGTGGTAGGTATGTACAAGGATAAATTGTTTACCACCACTGGATTCAAGGGTATTATCTACTGCAAAGATTGAATGCATCAACATTTGAGTCGGCTTTCATATGTTGCACAAGACTGTACCATCAACTTACAGCTTGTAATGTTTAATCATTTAGTTTGACAGCGTACACCTAAAGGGGGGGGGCAGATTGCAGTATTTATGCATGTGCTCTTTTAGTTTAAACAATATTACAGAAGGTACATAAAGATGCACATAAAAAAGTAGAGGATTGAGCAACAAGCTTAAGTTTATTTCGACCTCTCTCATTAAGAATGATCATTACATATATGATCGGATGTGTGCAACATTTGATACTATTGAATTAATTATTCAATAATATGAGATAGTAATGAACAAGTAGTGATTGCAAAGGCATGCTGCTAATAGACAAGGTTTCAAAGAAAAAAAAAGTGAGGTGGGATGGATTAATTTTATCTTCAGCTCTGATATGATACATAAACATTTGCACCAGGAATTATACAAGGAAGGTGTGAGTAGATTAAAAGAAAAGATACTTTACAAATTTTGTAGCTTCTGTTGAGAATATCTAGCTAAGAAGTATTACAAGAAGTTCAGTTGTGCTTGACAATTAGAATTTAATTAGATGCAGGCAAGTACCAATGTCATCAGGCAATGAATTTGTGAAGGAAACATAATAAAAAATCTTTATAGTAAACTGTGAGATATACAGTTCTTCCTTTTTCATTTAATTTGACAATACACAGACTCATTACTTTTTATTGTAACATTTGAGATCATAATATTGATTCATTGCAAACCTTGCTGTTTTATTATAATATGAAGAGAATACATATGGCAAAAAATGCACTTGTTTTATTTATTTTTGGTTCCCATAAAACATGACAAATATGTCAGTAAAATCTCCTGTTTTCATAGAAGCCAGTCTACTTACCAAAATTGTGAAATCTACTGTTTTTATATCCTGGTTATGTCACATGCATAAATAGGCCATCACCTAATGAGCCACAAACTAGTCAAAAAATGTACACTTTTTTTTACTAATCTTTCACCTTAATAGTAAAAGTCTGGGACTTTTCCTAGATTCCAGTGTAAGTACAACTTAAAGGAATACAGTGGTTTGTTGCCCCTATTTTCCTAAAAGTCTATTCAGTAATAGAATTTGGTAAGAATTAATTTAATATAGATTAGTCCTTGGGAAAGGCACTTGAAGATATGTAGATTAGATCAATCATGAATACTATGAAGGGTGATGTGAGGAAGTGGGAAGAGTATTGGAAGTGTCATCTACAAAGTACAGTTGGAAGAAGTATCTGTTGCAAAAAATGGGTGAAGATATTAATTTTTATGTGTTAAGGTTGACACTGACTCTATTCTGATTCAAGAAATACTTTGTGCACATTCCACCAAACATTTGGACCAATTGCACTATCTTAAAGGGCATTAGCTAATTTATTGAAATACTCAAGTTTTGAACTTTGCACAGTACTTATAATTTGGTTTCTGATATGGCAGAATGTTGCCTTGTGTAGAGGAAGATTTATTTTTAGCAAAGAAGTGGGTTTTTTTGTTTCCACTTTACATTTAAATTCCTAATATTAATTTATTTCTATGGAGGATCTCAAAGACAAATCATTATTAGTGCATTGGGAATAGTAGAAGTGACAGCTTTTTAAATTATTGATAAAATTTTGCAGACCACTTCATCTGTTTAAAGAGTGAAAAAATCCCAGCTATTTCTAAATATGTATACATTTTCTCAGTACATTTTGTAATATGCAGTTAAATGTCCATATTTTGATTTAAAGTTTAACATTCATAAAAATGTAGAGAACAATACAGAGTTAAGGTCACTACAAATGGATCTAAGACTGCTATTTTATAACAAACTTAGTATTAAATCAATTAATGTAGAGCTCTGTTCAGTGGCTTCATTAATTACATGATATAAATTAAAAGTATTGATAACATTTGCAGTAGTTCTTGATTCCATGATATCTTCTTTGAAGTCTACAAAGATTTTTATATTTTCACAATACCATTTGTTCTGTTGAGAGTTCAAGCCAAGATCCAGCCATCAGATTTTCATTGTAGATTAAAGTTTATGATTAAAAGTTCCTCCAATTTTGGTATCAATAAGCTTTTTGTAGCAATAAAAAAGGAATTTCTGTTTTGAAATACATAGTTACCCCAACCACATTTTAGTTTCTATTGGTTGGAAATTTGGTATTATATGTTCTGTTGGAATTGATTGATCTAATCATATCTCACTAACTGAAATAACATCAAGTATATTTATCTCTATACTTATGTGAGCAATCTTGTGATAAATATGGAAAAATAAGAGTCTTTTTTGCAGATCAGGTCGATGCACGGATCTGGATTAGCTTCTATGTCTATTGCAAGCAAAAGCAAAACGTATATAAAAGGTGACTCTCCTTAAAATCTGTCATTTTGGCATAGTTATGTTCTAGTGGTGATGATCAGTCCAATAATAACTTTTTGCCAATGTTAATATTTAATAGAAAAAAAATCTATGACTAAAGTGGTATATTAGTAAAATAGAAATAGATTGTATCTAATCATCATTTTGATTTTAGATCTCATAGCCCTTACATGGTAATACCCAACCAGAACTGTGTAGTTCCCTTCATCATTACCCACCAATTAAATAACAACATGGAAAATTGAGTGTGGCTTGGTTAGGTGTTAACTCAGGATTTACAACAGAATCAGTGTGGTCACCAGATTGTATGAAAGGTGAAAAGTCAAGTTCAAAATTACTTTTCTTTACACAGTCTACAAGACATGTAATGTCAAACCACTGACAAGTTTGTAATTGATAGCTTTAATACTGGGCCAGTGTACAAGTGTATGTTGGATTTGTGGAAAGAGACGAAATACAAAAATAGGTTTAATGCTGGATTGTATCAGTGTACCAACAGATGTTAGACTTATGGGAGATGCAGAAACCAAATGAAAAAAATTATAGTAACACATAAAGTGAAAATTGATTGATGCTTTTGGGCTGTACATGGCATGAGAGTTATATGGTAAATGCAACACAGAAAAATATGCGACATGCATACATTATTACATACATAGATGTGGTAGGGCTCCATGCCAAGCTGTTTGACTACGATATCAAATCAAAAAGAACATCAGCAGGAGAATAACAAAAGTAATGTATGGAGCTTATTAGAACATATGGTAGACAATATTTCTTATACTAATGCAAGCTCAGTTAAATATGTACACTCACAGAAAAAATTGAAAAACTGGCACATGCACATGTACATGAATATTTGGGTATATGAGAAAAAGATAAATGCAGTCAAAGGCAATGGCACAAGATTTATTCCTATAATTAGTAACACTATCATATTAAAAAGCAACTACAGGTTGCAGTATCGAGTACTTATCCAGTGAGATTTAGGAACATACCAGAACCTGGTGCAGCTTGAAGTATGCTTCATGGAATTCATGAAATGACACCATCCCAGGTCTAGACATTCTTTTTTTCTTTATCATCGTGTGATTTACTTTTTTATTCAGCAGTATGTTCAAGTGCTGGTAAGGTCCTCAGTATGATAATGTGATTTACATGTTTTATCCACTTTGAATTAGTGCTGGCAAGGTCCTCATCATGTAATTTACTTGTTTTACCCACTTTGCATTAGTGCTGGTGAGGTCCTCATAATTTTTAATTGATGTACTTTACCCAGTTTGCTTGAGTCATGTATCTCCCATACTCTGGATTCTGCACAGTGCTGTGGGGGATATCAGTTCAAATCTTGGCAGCCAAATCTAGAATAATTGCATCAGTATTTTCACTAATTTGTTCTTGGATTCCACTGATTCTGATTTTATTCCATCTGTTATCCATTTCTAGCTCCTTAGTTCTGAATTCAATTTATGATTCAACCAGCTTAGTTTGTTTTCAAGATAACTGATATTTCTATTTTATTTAATTACTTTTGTAAGTCAATATTTTTTCATTAAATATTTTTGCTTACCACAACAGCAACAATTTTTTCAGGACCTGAGAATTTTGAAAAGCTTTGATAAGGAACTTGAATGCGTTCTGATCTGTTTCAGGTGGATTCCAACAAGTTTTCTTATTACCTCTGAAGCCAAGTTGTTTTCAACATCAAAATATTAAATGTCACTTAAAGTAATATTTATGCCCTCAGAAGTGTTAGCTTCTGTGATGTTGGCAGAAACTGGATGTCAGTCTTATTTCTTTTCTTTTACCTTTTGATTGTTTTCTATTTTTTTAAGATTTTTTTTTCCTCATTGCAGATCAGTGTGTATGTTGTTTGCTTTTGGACTATAAAGAAATGGATATTGTTCTAGACAGTACACAATCTTAAAAACTATACATAGATGATATCATTACGGTTGAAGACAAAAGTCACTTTCCAGATGAAAATGAGAGCCTCTTGGATGATACCTCTCAGCCATGTTAATGTTGAATATGTGATTCGATACTAATTATTAAATATGTCAGTGTGGTCTGCTTTTCTTGCCAAAATGAAAATGTTATTTTCATTGTGAAGGTCCTTACTTCCATTTATTCCTGTGTATGTTGCTCTGAAATTTTATAAATGCATGTCAATTCTTTTCACCAAAAACGTTATTTGTTTCCAAACCTTTTGTCCGCAGAGAGCTATATTTTTTTGTACATTTAGATTCTTGTTTTGAGAAACAAACTTTATTCACATTATATTGTGTATGTAATGTTGAGTATAAAATTATAGCTTCATTTAACTTCATTATTTATCTAGGTTTGAAATAAAACACAACCTTTTTACCGAAGAATGTTTTCTATTATTTTATCAGAATCCAAGGAGAAAGAGGATCAGCCAATCACACCCAGTAAACTTTATACAGAGGTCGGAGCAGTTATTGACAATCCCCACTCTGATGTGGAGCACTCGGCCTCAGGAACTCCACAGGAGGTTTCCACTATAAACAAGACTGGAAGCTGCAATCACACACGCACATTCAGGTGTGTTAAACATTCCTGGTGCCTATAAATGACGCTTAGTGGGCAGATTGACTGAATGGTGTTTAATGTCACATACAACTGTTAATAGATGTAAAGGAGGACTTTTGCCTCAGCAGTTTGAAGAGTTGTTGTTGTT
>QKMX01365548.1:78543-90906 GCA_003401595.1 Venustaconcha ellipsiformis | reverse complement strand
CCACCCAGTCATATTATCCTGACACCAGGATGACCAGTCCCTAACATTAACCTTTTAATACTGAGTGCCTAGCAAGGCAGCTACTAGTACCATTTTTGTAAGTCTTTCGTATGACTTGGCTGGTGGTTAAAACCCACAACCTCCAGCATCTAAGGCTGGTGCTCTACCCACTTAGGTCACCCACAACCTCACTATGATCTGACTTGAAGTTATGTCAAGTTCTGAATCAGTAGTCTCATAGTTAATTAAAAATGTCAACTTGAACTGAAATTTAATAAATATAAATGCAGTTTATTTTATAATAAGTAAATTCCTTAGTAATTCTGCACCACATTTTGTTCTATGTCTGTCCATGTTGAAAATGCAAGAAGCGAGCAAGCGGTTTAACTGAATCCATCATTTCATTCTAACAATTAAAATATTGGGATTTTTCACTGAACACAGCCTTGTACATGTCATTTGATGTTTCAAATCTAAAGACAATGAAAAAACTATAAAGCTCTTCTGTTCTCAATTTATAAGGACACTTTCAACCAAATACCTTTCTAGTTTCATCTTTTAATATTTCCTTTAATTGTTTTTATTTTTCATAAGAAATTTTTTAAACTGAATATTTTAGTTAGATAATGTGCACATAAACATCAGAATAATCTTGTCCATTTGTGATAAGGGGATATTTCCATGGATTTTTATGCTAAAGATGAACGTCCAGATGTAAAATCAAGGAAACTTCTCATTCAAGGTACAGGTATTGTCTGATTAATGCAATTAATGACATTGAAAAAAAGGTTGAAAAATACTATATATCTTGCCTGTGATTTGATGAGGATGCCTTAATGCTTATCTATGATGGGAAGCCATAGCAAGGCATGCAAATCAAGAGGTCCAATATTAGTGTCAAGTGCAGCCTGAGTTAGCCAGTAAACATACTCTATTATGTTCTCTACCTGAATGTGATACTTTTAAAACAAAAGTTCCTTGAAGGGACTGACACTCTACTGGCTGAAAAGAATTTCCAGAAATAAAGAAAAAGACCATTTCTTCTTTTTAACTGCTGAGCGTTGAAACCATCTGTTTTATACTTGAGCAAACATTTTTTAAGACAGCTGCCATGGTGGCTATATCAGATGTAAGATTTGCACCATTTAATTTAGGACCAACTAGACATCATAAAAAACTCCATGTTGACATGACTATTCAGGTGAATTAGTGAAAAAAAAGATTTTCAAAAGGGACATCATGGTGGCCATATTGGATGACAGACCAAAACCATTTTTATTTATAACCAACCAGACATCACAATAATTCTGTAAAAACCCCATTTTGATATGACTGTCTGCTTAGGAGTGTAGTGATAACAATATTTTGAAGATGGTGGCCTTTATGGATGTCTGATTGGAACCATTTTCATTCAGGGCCAACCATACATCACAGGAAGTCTTCTTGTGAAAATGCCAAGTCAATATGTCCATCCATTAAGGAGAAGCTGTGATGACAAGATTTTCAGCCATGGCATGAAATTATGTGCAAAGTTTTGTTGTAATGTAGTTTATAAGGTTTATCAATAATGAATGACAGATGAAGGCCATCTTGTAAGCTCTGCTGGTCTATGACCAGTACAGCTAAAAAATTATACAAAACCTCTATGCTGATAAGAACATCATATTACACTAAAACGTTACACATATCTGCAAATTCAAGCTAACCAATAACAAATTTTATTCAAATGTACACACAAAATTAGGTGCACAATCCATGTCATTGCACATCACGATGAACAGAAAAGCCCAATATTGAACACAACTGAGTTCAAAGCAAAGCTCTCCAGGAAGGACTTAATTATCAATAATTATGGATAATATTTCTGCTAAAAAAACATACAACAAAACTACAGAACTTTTCATTAGCAACACAGAAACCTAACAAGAAAAAAGGTGTTAATAATTAGTATCATCAATGAGAAATAATGTTAAATTTAGCTGGTGATGAAACTTAACATGGTCTAAGCAGATACATAAAGCTGATAAAACATATTTCTCAATAAAATACAAATGACTCCCTTTTCTGTAAAGCCTGCCTTTTATTTAGCTAGAAATAAAAACTTTAGTTTTAAGCTTTATGTTAAACCCCAAAACCTTAAACCTTAATCTTGGTTATGGACAGACCGATGGACCATGGCCACAGGTCGGCAGACATGGTGAATGACTGCAATTTTGAGCTTCCATCAAGCGATGTCAGCTCATGACAAACCCATCTCTAGACACTTACCCTATTATTGACCCTCACCTCTGAACTCGGGACTGGATTAATGTAACACGAGGTATGAACCTAGGTAAAATTTCAAGATATCTATAGGGATTACAAAATGACAGCCTGACACTGATTTGCATTATCCTTTGTTGCAACTTCAACCTTGATGCAAGGCATATGATTGTGAATATGTGAGAATCTCTCAAAGTCAAGATAGATAAATGATAAAGACTCATTAAAATACTTTCTTTGGTTTTAAAGCTGTTCCTATAAATGGATAGAGGTGACCTTTTTATATTTTCCACACCATGACCGTGACCCTAAGGCAGGGTTGTGACACACTGTCTAGTTATGATATATAACAGGTCAAAGTTCAATTAAAATATCTTCAATGGTTCAAAAGTGCTAGTCCAGACAAGGACACAGATCAGAATTACAATCAGCCTTTCTGTGATCTTCACCTTGAAGCAGGTGTGCCCTACTGTTCATACCTGATATATATGACAAAACTTAACATATATTCAGTGGCTTAAAAGTTATACTCCAGAAAAGGATACAAGCCGCACAAAGACTTGCATCATCTCCTGCTGTGACCTTGACCTTCAAGCAGGGTCCATGGCTACGTTAAGCAAGTCACTAAATATACATGATATATAACTGACTAAAATATCTAAAGAGGTTTAAAATTTATACATCAGACAAGGATTAATGTCACAAAATTGCATCTTGCCTTGCTGTCACCTAATCTTTAAGGTGAAGAGCATGGCTAACAGTGCCTAATTATAATACATAACTAGACAAAGTTTCATGACAATATCTCCAAATTGATACATAGTTATGTGTCACATAATCAAATGTTAATGGTTTAATTAGCCAACCCAATAACCTATTATGCCCAACAAAAGATGGGCAATTAAAAATTTAAGTATTGCCCAACATTTAAAGAAAGTACTCCTTCATTTCAAAGAGGGAATACTTTCATTTCAAAGATAGAAGTTCACACTTTTATTTCAGATATAAATCTTCAATAACTGGTTCACCACCCCACCTTCAGCAACTCCTTAATTCAGCTAATACCATTCTTGACAGATTAGACATTTTTTCAACAAGTATAATTATTAAGTTAGCGTCAGTGTTTTAATGAGTGGATCTAAAGTGACTGAGTAATGTATCACAAACAACAATTACTTAAAAACAACACATACAACAATTATTTAGAAACATAAAAACCAACAACAGTTATTTTGAAACTTACAGAAAAGGAATCAAACTTTATTTGAAAAGCATAGATTTCCCTTATGATCTTTACAGAATATGGTAAATGAATAAAAAACAATAATCACAAGTTGAAGGGTGCAAAAAAGTAATATCATTGTAAAAGATTTAAAATACATATAGTTTGAAATTACATCATAATAGATTATATAAAAAATGAGTCTGAAAGAAATGTTTAATGAATTGAAAACACAAGTTAAATATTTGGCAAGAAATTCTTTTGTGAACTGCTGAACTAAATGAAATATATAGTAGATCATTTCAGAGATCAAAAACTCACTTTGCCATGTTGAACTTTGATAAATTACACGCTGCAATTAAAAATTAAATTTAAAAACAGATTTCTGGCTGTTTACCCTGTGAATATAGATGAATAAGATGCCATCATTTCACTACATGCTGTCTTGCAACCTAGACTTAGGTTAAATACAGACAAACTATGGCACACCAATAGTTTTGATTTAACCAATAACCAGTTGCAGAGATAAAACCACTGTACCAAATAAAAGAGTTTTAACAGACTGCTATAAATGCAGGGCATTCAATAAGATTTAATGTCTAAAATATGTGGGTTCATCCCCATTTTGTAGATTTTGTGCATGTCACTGTGGGTGTAACTGGTGCACATTTCCCATTTGCGAACTTCGCTAATTTTAGGAGGGTATCAGTTTAGGTGTTGTGCAATTCAAAGTCTTACAAGTCCTACTTCAGACAGATGTGATGATCAACTGATCATTCAATCCATGCTGATATTTACAATGACTGAATTCAGAAAGACCCCCAGATGTACATGTGGTCATTATAAGAGCACATCAAAAAAAAAACTTTAGCTTTCATTATTGTGCAATAATAAATGCCCAACATTTTGGAAAATGTAATGCCCCTGAGGGCAATAATTAAGAAATATATAGTGTATGACTTGATGGTGATGATGAGGGTTATTCTAGTAATGGGAGCTCAAATGGCACTTTATATGTGGAGTAGTTGCCACAGATGCAATTCTGAATTTTATCATTTTAATATAAACTCTAGTAATCTGAGTAGCCTTGGTTTTAAAAAGTGCCTACCATGGATAGCATGTGTTTACATGGCACAGCCTCTATGACCAAGCCAAGCAAGAACAAAATTTACAAACTTAAAATCTATTTTTTCCACCAATGACCACTTGTATCCACAGCAGAACATAAACAATGAACAAAATTTTCTACAACTAAATTCATTTCTTTCAGGTAAGAGATCACATGGCCCACATGAGTCTTGATAGATGGGGACATCCGCAGCTGGAGTGGGGGTGGGTAAGCCACATGTGGACAAAAGCGGACATGGGGAGGTTGTTGTTTTGTTTTAGGAAAACGGGTATTATCTGCAGACAACCTTTATGGACAACCCCTATTGAAATGTATAAACAGGATGTGAACACGGCATTTGAAAGTGCTGTGAATGAACACCAATATTATGGATAAAGCCTGTACTGTTGAAATGTAGAAACAGGATGTGAACATGGTACTTGAAAGTGTTGTGAATGAACATTAATATACTATTAACTGCTTGAAAAAACACTAATAGAAAAGCATATATTCATTGTGTGCATCTGTTTGGCATATAACATAGGTAAATCACAATAATAATGATTATAGGACATTCTGGACCAATCAACTGTCCAATATCCTTTTAAGAAAACATGCATAAAATATAAACCAACTCATCACATGCTTAAAGATAAGAAAAACCAATAATGGAAATATAGCAAAAGGTTGTCTAAATGGTGTAGTACTTCCTATGGTGCATCCTATATATCCAGTTACATCACCCAGCAGAACATATAAGCAAAGTCCAAAACTGAATGCAGGTCACTGGAGCATAAAATATAGGTCACAACTGCTTAGTTCTGACTGAAGTATGTTTACTTTTTTATGCAGCATCTATATACCAAGCTATACATTCTGCAGCCATAGTGTATGTAGTGTATGTTAACTACAATGTTTAATACAGGACACTGTAGTGGGAAATAGGGTCATAATGACCTAATTTTGAATGAAGATTGTATTCCTCTTCAAGATACATCTTTATTCCAAATTAAATGGCGCTGCAAACAACAGTGCCTGAGAAACCAAGCTAAATGCAGACCCTAATCTAGAGAAACCAATTTTTAATTAACACTGCCTGATCATAATATCATAGTGAGTTCTACCACTGTCTTGTAAATCTGATACTCCCATCTGCACTTTCTAGTTATGGAACTATATGCTGTCTGGTGACAAATGTGGCAATTAGAGTGATCTCTTCTTGATACAGGAATTGGTGCCAAATCTAGTGTGTACCTCAGTTACTCCTGGAGCAGAGCATGAGCTCTCCTAGAAGGATGGAACTGCAGGTAGGCTGGCAGACGGTATTTGTATAATCTGGTAAGTATTATCAGACAAGCATATTTTACTATAAAAACTTGTCTTTTTGAATACATTACAGGATCATAATACTTTAGGAGAACAGGTAAGATGTGAAGGGAAATACACCCCCTTACCCCTGAGAGACCATCTTCAATTCACTATGGTGTGTGAAGCAACTTCTAAGTCAAGAACTCAGCTGAAGCACTATTTCATATGCTATGACAAAGCTTTAGGAGAAGAGAAAATTTCCCCTCCAACAAATCCAGCTGCAGCCATCATGCCATGTCCCTAATGAGCTGCCAAATTACCAGAGAATGTTTAATATTGTGTGGTTGTGATTTGTCTGATGAGGTCTAATTAGGCCTTCTGGGATAAAGGATCCCAGAAGTAGACGGTAGATAAAGTTGATTCCAACCATGCTCCCAATGCTTATATAATGTCAGCTACACAGTTTTACTTGAGTACAACACTTGTTGAGACTGCCCTAACTCCATGAGCTGAATCAAGTTAATTAATTTTGGGTTAATTCTCTTCATGCAGAAGAGCTAACCCATCTTATCCAGTACTATAGAGCCTGCAATGAGATATCGTCCTTTCTCCTTTATAGCTAAGAATAGAAGGGATCTCCCTCCTCACACTGATTCCATTCTTTCCAAGTACCAATTCAAAACTCTCACTTGGTCCTGTAGATGACTGCGAGTTGAAAACTGATTGCTCAAAATCAGAGCCTGTTCTTGGCAATAAAAGCAGGGACTCTCATAAATGATCTGGATCTGTCCAGTTGTAACTTCCAGTAGTTCAGGTCAATGAACAAAGCATGTATTATGCTGTTCAATCTGCCATAGCTAATATAAAGTATGTCTTATATTGGAGGTGAACCAATGAAGTTCTTTATAGCAGTTTAAAGGGTACCTTATTTAGTCATGTTAGCAGCAATGATAGATTCCACCTGGGGCATGCAAAATGAAAATTTGACAGAAAAGAGATGTCTGTGTTTTATCCTATATCCTCTTTTCCAGGATGATGGCAGCTATTGTCATGGCTGAAGCTGTTTCTTTTCAGGAAGCCAAAGTCGAAAGTTAACTTTTGGAGCATTGATGCCTCAAGTGGAGAAATGAGTTTATGCTCACAAAATTGTGAAAAAATTCTCCACTTGCCCTCCTGTACTTTCAAAGTGGAAGACCTTCTTGCTCAAGTGATTATCTCCATCACTCTTTGTGAGAACTGTTAGTTCTTGAGGACTTCCTCATTATAATCCAGATGTACAGGTTAACAGCTCTATAATGGATTGACTGCCTGCCATCAAGGTTGCTTATGTAAATGAGAAAATATCTGTATTTCATGTGGGTTTTCACTACAAGATTTATCAAGTTATTTATCCACAATTCATCCCACTTCATCATCCTTGGAAAATGATGAATTGTAGGTGATTTGTCACTGATGACACCATCTTAAAAAATCCTAAAAAAGAATGCAGACATCTGGGGATCTGGTTCCTCCTTTGCCTTCTGATAAAATTCACCACAGTGGAGATGTTGGGGTAGAATGAGAACACCCTTTTCATGTAGCATCTCCTGCAATGAATGAAATGCTTGCAGCATGACTTTTATATCTAGGATACTAATATGCAATCCATGATACTGATTGGGACACTCTCCATTGGCATCATGGAATGATGGAGGCAGAAGTGTACCCCAGCCTACTGTACTTGCATCAATACAAACTTGTATCTTTGGAGGTTGAGAGATGGTTCTTGTAAAACTTGTAGCCTCCAATGAAATGGTTTTAATGCATATTCCTGTGGGAGACATACTGACCCATGTTATAATGATGGGGATGGACATGGGATCCCTTGGCACCCGTCACTTTAGGGGTAATAAAGGGCTGTATCAGATGTTGTAGTTACCTCACATGATCCACATTGGATGCTAAAGTTCAGTCTTGATGAAACAGAGAATCATTTCCTTCTTCAGAGCCAATTTACTTATTGGTAACTATGTTGCTCATGATATCCAGGACTGCCATAACCAGATCTAATGTACAGTCCTGACAACATTCAACATAGACTGGTAATGGAACGAGATAGATCAGCCAAAAGGCTGAAGTCTGAAATAGTTATTGGGCACAAAGGAACAAAAGAGTAGAAAGCAACCTTTTAATTGTATTATACAGGATGTCTCCACCAATTGGATATCTCTTCCCAGTGATTGTCTGTGTACAGATGTGCTGATGAAATACATGATATTAGATCATTGTAATCAGTCCCACTTGGTATATCTGAAGGCTAGATAAGAATGGGTATTAACCACAAGTAATCAATATCTAATGGCATGGAAAGAAATTGGGGCAGAAATGGTCCACATCTCTCTGCTTTTATTCACACTGATTCTCAAGAATGGTGGAAATAAAGATGGATCTGCAGGACTATTTCACCCCAAAGAAGAGTGCATATAAATTATGTGGCACTACAATGGTTGAGCGAACTGGGTGCATTTTTTGTAGCAATATAATGGGTAGACTGACCTGTACGAGTGCCAGTGTTCTGACAGCAGAAATTAACTGCATACAAGATACTGAACAGTTAAGCAGGCCCATCATACAACCCGAAAGGTATTGGTATTGACCTCCTGCAATCAGATTTAACTTTCACAGTGTTATTAATTATGGCTCTATACTAGGTAGATTCATCCCTACGAGTGCTAATGCTCATATGCTGGGATTGCATATGACACTGATCAGTGTAAGTGGACCCATCATTCAACCTTGTAGGCAAGATCAGCTTTATTAGTGACCTTGTGCAATCTAATTCAAATGGCAGCCCAACTGTGACAGAGCAAATCTATCTTTTCCTCAATTATCTTGTAAAGTTTCTTATACCGGAGAGGGTTATGGGATATGTGATCCACAAAACTAGTCCCAACATGTACCATTCAAGTAAAATATATAGTGATGATGGCTCTGACTTTTCCATGTGCTATTTCTTTGTCTTTTCCTAAGACCGACCATCATTATAGTATACCAGTAGTCACTGAAGCATCTCTTATAATAACTACAAAGTGGATGCTACGACTATAAATTATCCACAGAAAACTCACCTGTATGTATCCAATTAAAGTGGATTTCTATAGCTATATATGTGCAGCAAAACAGTTTTCTATTGCAAAAATATTACCTGCACAACACAATAATGCTATTATTCAAATTACAAATGTTCCAAGATGAAAGGTTATACTAGCAACCCATGGTAAATACAGATGGGTGCTTATGCTCCTGAAAAAGTTTAAATTCATCAGCAAAAAGACTTTGGCTGTGAAAAAGAAAGGAGCAAGAGAAAGTTTGAAATGCACAGAATATACTTCCCTCCAAAATTCTTGAAGATGGTGTGTAAGAAGTCTCTCAACAGATGAGGGTATGCGAAAAAGAAAGGAGCAAGAGAAAGTTTGAAATGCACAGAATATACTTCCCTCCAAAATTCTTGAAGATGGTGTGTACAAAGTCTCTCAACAGATGAGGGTATGCTACTTGGCACAAGTAGAAGTAGTAAATAAGATATACATGGGATTTTGCACTAATCCCTATTTCAAGGGGAGATCACTATCAGCTGCATTTGTGGCCACACCACATTTAACTACCGAAGCAAATTGTTGTAGTTGAGAGGGCTAGTTTTGCAAGGTAGTGCTAGTATGCACTAAGTTATTGTCATCGTATAAAGTTTTCAACAAAGAAACTGAGTGTAATGCAAAGGTAAGCCAAATCAATGAACCATGAAATAGAGGTCACACTTATTTAATTTGCACTGATGACTTTAGTATTAGTGATTAAATACTTGCATACCAAGTGTATCTGACTCTGTTAGCAATAGTGTTTGAGACAACAACCTAAATGAAAATCCTAATCAGTATTAATGCTGGATTGATGGATGAATAGAAACATCGTCAATCCATGCAATCCAGTCAAAAATACTTTTCATAAATAAATTTTGCACTTGCATAAATTTTTTTTACAATCTTATCACAATCTCACACCATGAAACAAGAATGAGAACTAATATTGCTTTTCCTTCCAGTAGAACCTCTTTTAGCTCAACGTGCATGTTGTAGGGAGAGAGGTTGGGGAAAGACAGATTAACAGAGATTGGTTAGATAATTAGGATTAAGATAAATGTGTTTTTCATTTAACTTACTGAAGATATGGTGTTCATTCAAATGAAACTAAATACTCTGAAGTTACCATTTTTTTTAGGAGGAACAATATTTGTAAGATACCAATTTTCATATTTTGTGCTTGTTACAAACCATGAATTTAAAGACCTTATGAAAAATTATCATTCTTTGGAAACAAAATAATTATATGCTCAAACCACCAATGTTAGTGCCAAAGAAACCTCATTTTGCCAAAACATGAAAATATCAGAGCTGACAATATCCAGATAAAAGAGAATAATAAAAACTCTACTGTAATATAGTTACTATCACAAATTACTTTAATGATAAATAACAATGAACTGACAATTTCCAGATAACGGTTGATAATCCAATGCATAATGTAATGATCTCAAACAACTTGCATCATAAACCACACACTAGCAGACAGTAACAAATTGACAATATCCAGATAACAGTGGATAATTAAAACTGAACTGTAATACAGTTATGATCTCAATGACTTGCATGATAAATTTAAATTCTTATGGACTGCAAAAGAAAAGAGTTGGAGAGATGTTGCTGGAAATTGCATACTTTGTTCTGGAATACAATACTGATTATGGCTCATTTACCCATCATATAAAAATAAATGCTAATATCACCATGCAGATGCTTGTCTTAGTGTTTCACAGTTATTTCTTTTACATATTCACAACAACAAACTAACTATATACATTTTAAGTCCAAGCAATGGCATTTTCTCATTATATATTTATAATAAGGGTCAAGTAAAAAAAAAATAAACAAAGCTATGTAAAAAGTTCTATGGCAGAATTAATTTAAACAATATGTTAAAAGAACACAAATGCCCCACTATATCTATTTTGCAATATATGAATTCTCTTACAAGTAAATGCCAAAATTGTCCAATGTTTGATATAGAGACACACAAATAAACACTGGTGTGGAGCATAAAAGATGTAATACTGAATCTTAACACTGTTGTTGATGAGGATACCAACAGAGAAGAAACAAGAAAAAATTATTCACAAAAAATAAAATATCAATGGGAATTATCTCTTCCAAAAATGTATACATATACACACACACACCTTTTACGCCACTAAGTAATTCCCCATATATAAAATGGTCTTAAGTGAAACATCGATGCAAATGCTAGCATTTGCAAGTAGGTGTTTGAAAGCCTTACTTTAATGTGATTAGGTTAAGTATTCTCAAAGAAACATAACTTAAAATACAAATGTCTTTTCCCCAATAAATACATTGTGCAATCACATTAATATTAGAAGAACAGGTTGGTGGAGGAGGAAATGCATGAGCATACAACATCTATCATTGTGATCCCTTTTGGATGATATTACGCTTTCAGTCCCCATGTGAAGGATAAAACCACTCTCCTAATAAGTACAGGCACGAGATAAGCTAGAAACTAAAGATTCTTAGGCCTTATGCTAAAGGCGACTGACATTTCTTACCATAATAAAATTGTTTTTGGCAAATTAAGCTAAATCTATCAACCTGATCCACATGCTGCCACCAACAGCTACAAGTGGACTGAACATACTTAGTTTCCATCTTTGCAGTGTTAGATCATAAATGTAGAAGGTTAATGATTGAATAGAAACAAGGAGTTCAAAAATAAGTCTCTCAAAGATGGAATCTCATTAGCAGAAATTTTCAAAATGAATATCTGATCCCATTAGATGTTTGAATACACCGCAAATCATCCACATGAGCCGAATCCAAAGCTTAGGGTATTGTCTTGCCTCCCCCTCACCTTTGATTGAAGATTTAATTGTCATGCAGCATGAATACTTTCATTTTAAGTAGTATCTGACAATACTGTGTCTTGCTGAGTTTCCTCCCTTGAAACATCCATCAAATTGACAGAGAGAAAATTATCACTTTCCAATTATCTGCAGATTGGTAATCTAATCTTGGCTATAACCTGGCTGAATCATTATAACAAAGTAATGATCTGAATGGAACTGGTCACAGTTCTGATCAACAGATAGGGCATGTCATTCAATCACTTTGCCAAAGCTAAGGCTATCAAAGATACAAATCTTCTAAGAATGTATTTTCAGTAATATTCTGGGCAGTTATATCTACACTGGGGAGTTGAGCCATGTCTATCTGGAAATCAAGGTAAGTGACCAAGGCAGACTCAGCATGACTTGTGATAATAAGCAACCTCTGGTCATCCATCAGCAGCAATGGATCGATGGGCTATTCAGAAACTTAGACTGCAGCAATGGATCAATGGGCTATTCAGAAACTTAGAC
>QKMX01365543.1:15865-26089 GCA_003401595.1 Venustaconcha ellipsiformis | reverse complement strand
CCTATGCTAAATACGAAACTGTAGAGCGCCACCATAACCACCAGTCTAATGTCATTCAGTCTGTAAACCGGACTACATTAATAGTCAATAACCACCATTCTAATGTCATTCAGACTGTAAACCAGACTACAGTAATAGTCAATAACCACCATTCTAACATCAATCAGACTGTAAACCATACTACAGTAATAGACAAAAACCACCATTATAATGTCGTTCAGACTGTAAACCAGACTACAGTGATAGACAATAACCACCATTCCTATGTCATTCAGACTGTGAACCTGACTACAGTAAGTCAATAACCACTGTACTAAAGCTAAAATCATGTAAATCCATTAAGAATAACCATGACAATAATTTTGTAAGAAATCTTCTGACCTGATTTTTAAAAGTAGTGCATTGAGTACAATGCTTTTCTTTGGAGGCAATATGCAATGCCCAGGTTTTGGATAAGGCCTTTGAAGGCAATATGCAATGCCTGGGTTTTGGATAAGGCCTTTGGAGACAATATGCAATGCCTGGGTTTTGAATAAGGCCTTTGGAGACAATATGCAATGCCTGGGTTTTGAATAAGGCCTTTGGAGATAATATGCAATGCCTGGGTTGTGGATAAGGCCTTTGGAGACAATATACAATGATAGGGTTTTGGATAAGGCATTAAACAAGGCCTCTATACAAAAGGCTACTTTGATCAGCATG
Source organism: Venustaconcha ellipsiformis (assembly GCA_003401595.1). NCBI lineage: Eukaryota > Metazoa > Mollusca > Bivalvia > Unionida > Unionidae > Venustaconcha > Venustaconcha ellipsiformis. The sequence goes on along the minus strand of QKMX01365543.1, from coordinate 25,387 downwards.
GCATAATATGCTGTTTTCAAAGCATTGCATTGGTCAGACAATGCTTACATTAAGTAGTTTTAAAAATGGCAATGAAATTATTTCAAGCTAAATAGTACAACTGACATTAAATGCATTTCTTTGGCATTGCCATAGGTCATCAGTTGGCCATATTAGCCCAAATCTGCATATACAGGTCTCAGAGTTGCTCTGGATAAGTACAACCAGACATTGGCTAATGACTGACCTTGGCCCTATAACAAGGCCAACAGGAAGACGTGTTTAATAATGTATTTTAATTTCTCACTCTGTAGGAAATCTTTGCTGCTTCTCATTGTCCAAGTTTTCCTGCAGTTCTGGTGAAAGCAGATTATCTGTGCGCCCTGGCACCAGGTAGCCCCACCCATACTTCTCACTGTAGTGCACAGGAAATCCATCCCATGTCAACCTCAGCAACTTTGGGGCAACACGCACCTGGGAACTAATCAAGGAGGGTCCACGTTTCCATTCCTCAGAATTTTCCTTTGGGCACAGCTCTCTGTACCATCTATGTATTAACAAAAATAAACTGCACATAACTCTGCATACAGATGAATTATTTCTTTCATATTTATAATTCAGATTTTGCAATACAAATAAACATATTTATGGAGTAAAATATGTTATATAATACTTACCTAACCATAATGCATTAGAAGCACAACCACTTTCTTAAAAATCCAGCCCTTCCAAGTTTTTGTTTTTTTTAAAAAGTCCTAAAAGTCGTCCACCCACTTAGATGAAAGTCAGACAAAAGTTAACAAATCCTTGCCATACATCAGTTACCACTGGATATTCAAGTTCCATCAGCTTTTAGTGAATCAGAAGGGAGGTTGGGAGGGTGTGCACACTATGAGCATCTTGATCAGAAAAATGCTGGGACGCAACATCAAATCTGTCCCTGTTGATAAAGAATCCAAGCTGGAACAAGAGATTTCATACCTTGACCTGGAATATAACCTGGTGCTTCTGCAAACATGTGATACAGAGATAGTTCTGAATTGGTACAAAGCATCTCTAAAAATTAGCCTCAGTAATTTCTAGGAAGATGTTTGTATTAGAATATGGAATGATGCATCCTGAATATCAAACTGATTGCAAAGTCTCCCTCCTGAACTAGTTCTGGTGTCTTTATTCTGAATCATGGCATATAAATGAAAAGTTTGAGAGCTTAGATCTATGACATGTCAATGCTTGCTCTGGCCTTTGACATTAGGAACAGTTTAGTGCTAAGTCCTTATGAGTTTACATGTTAAACAATCTCTACTGTCCTTTTGGGAGAAGACTATCTTGTGTTGTAGAATGTCAGCCCAGCATGGGTGTCTTGGGATGTCTGTAGCAAAGGATGCCATTGACAAAGGAGTAAATGGTTATGAACAAGATCTGGGGTTCCTCCAAGATGATCTGCATAACCCACAGATTATAAATTCTTTCCCATTCCATGGTTAAGTCTGAGTCTTATCCACCGGGATGTCTGAAAAAGACAGTGTGAGTATGGTCTTATTTTCCTCCAAATGGATGCTGATGGGGAGTGAAATTGGAATGGAAGTGAATCTAATTTCTTCCGTTTTGCCATCAGTGGCCCTTGGAAACTGTTTCCTTCCAGAAAAAGGGTCTGAAAAATTGTTCTCCCATTGTCATGCCCTTTAGACATGCTTCCCATTTCTTTGGTCTTTCCTCTGAAATGAGAGCCAACTTCAATGATGTTGGCCTGTGTGAGATTTGCCTCTTCAGAAGTCTGTTTTTGGACTTTGTCTACATGACCAATGAAAAGTAGGTTTATGATAGTGACTGTGATCTAAGTGTGGTATAATTATAAGCCTTAAGGAATGTGGAAGTGAAGAGAAAGGCGTCTCTTTCCATAAACTGTACAATCACTCATACTGCTATGGAATTGGCATGCATGTGTTGTGCTACTTTGTTGCAGAGTTACAAGCATGACTTGCAGGATTATCAATGGTCAGTCTAGGCTGTGATCCTACTGTTGAAATATGGACTGATCATAATGCCCATCTTAATGACACTTGGAATCAGATGTTATGTGTCAATACAGGACTTTACGTCAATATGAACTAAGGAGGGTTTTGACACTTCAAGGCCCAAAATATCTCTGTTGATTTCTGGAATCTAAGGATAAAATTAGGCATCTAAGTCTTGTAAAAAAAAAATTGCTATAATTTGACATCAATGCAAAAAGAAAGGTCTTTTGGTACCTAAGTTATAAAGCTGCCTTTGTAAAAAAAAATATAATAAATCAGGAATTTTTGAGCAGAATGTGGTAGCTGTTGAAATGTCATCTGGTCTTTCTTGTCAAATAGATTGACAAATGTATGAACTTTGTAAGTTGCTAATGATGGTGTAGGGAAGGAAGGTATAAGGTTTTTGATCATTGCATTGAAGTCTGGCATAACAATAACTTTACTGTTAAAAGGACCTGAATGAAAATACAAACGGCAGGTCATTAAAACGTCTTAACATGAGTATCAAGAGACTTTTCATCCAAGATAGACGTAGAGCAAGAAATAGACAGAAATATTACTTAGATACACATCTCTGTCGTGCATAAACTCCCCACAATCACTCAAATGATGTAAAGACAAACAAGGATCTGAATTTGCATGATCTCAAACAAAAACTCCTAGCATGAATGGAAATAGTAAATAAAATATGGACATGATCAGCCAAAGTAATACAACTCTTGTCTGATTTCCAGCCAAAGAAATACAACTCTTGTCTGACTTTCAGCCAAAGTAATACAACTCTTGTCTGACTTCCGGGCCAAGTAACATCACTCTTGTCTGACCTCCAGCCAAAGTAATACAACTCTTGTCTGACTTCCAGCCAAAGTAAAATCACTCGTCTGACCGCCAGCCAAAGTAATACAACTCTTGTCTGACTTCCAGCCAAAGTAACATCACTCTTGTCTGACCTCCAGCCAAAGTAACATCATTCTTGTTTGACCTCCAGCCAAAGTAACATCACTCTTGTCTGACATCCAGCCAAAGTAACATCACTTGTCTGACTTCCAGCCAAAGTAACATCACTCTTGTCTGACTTCCAGCCAAAGTAGCTTCACTCTTGTCTGACTTCCACCAAAATCTTAGCACTTTTGTTGCTAAGAGCAAACATGGGATGGCTGGATTTGTAAGTGAGTGGCCATACTCCAAATATATCATGACTGGTTATTGTACTTGAAGATGCATGTAAAGACGTATTAAATGATAGGGGAGACAAGTTCTGCAATTGATTTCATAGTTCATAGAAGGATGCAAACTGCAAATAATTTCTTCATTATACATTCATTTAAACCATTCAAATATCTTAGAGTTCTAATTTCACAAATCCTGAGACAGGCTTGAAATTTGAAATACTGTAGAACCAGTATGAAACATTATTAAAATGCTGACTGAAATTTATGGTAATTTTATTTCTCAACATGTGATAGCACACTGGCACACATGGATATTAACATTTTGGGTTTATGAACAAAGTTACACAAATCTGTGGACTAAGGAAGGATCCTAATATTTCAGTAAAAGAATCAATGTTCGTTGAGACTTTAACTTCATTTCTAGGGATAACAAAATGTGGTAGTAAGCCATAAAACAAGTGCATTTATAGTGTCTGTTAGACCAAACTTTTGTTATTATATTTCATATTACAGATTATCTTTCAACTCAGACTTTTAAATCTTATTTTTTAATCTGGATATCCATCAACATGACCTGACACCTTTATTTCATCACCATGGTACCAATCTTTAGTTATTTATTTTTTGGAAGCCAAGTAAATGGATATATAAGCAAAAGTAGGTATCTCAATTACTTCCATGACTGGGGCAACATCCACATCACTAATTTGTGCCCAGGGAATTCATTTTAGTACCTTGGATGTTGAACAAATGAACTAATTCATTATATAGGTGATGTTAAAGGCCTCTACCCTAAGACATTACATAGATGACTTTAAGGGTTTATGTCCTGACTAATTACATCAGTGACTTTAAGGGCCTCTATCCCAAGTAATTACACTTGTGACCTTATAGGCCTCTGTCTACAAACCTCATGAAGTAACTATTAATTACATCAGATTGATGTAAAGGCGTCCCCAAACTTTGCCCTGAGATTTGAGTTAGATTTCTAAAACCACTGTGCACATTTGCAAATGACAATCAAGCATTTCCCCAGATTTAAGTTCTCTTTCTTGAGTTTTGTAATATTACTCATACATACATGGACTGGCAGCATTACACAAAATTATTTTCCTCAGTTAGTGTATAAATAATAATTATATATTTTAAAGTATATAGGAAAAGACTCTGTCCCTGTACACACTCTGGATATCCAGGTTTATGGCCCATGTTTTTAGGAATTCTCTCCTGATTTTCTAATACTCTCTTTACTCTGTCTTCTGCTGTCTCCTCCTCCTTTAAAAAAATGAGATGGTACACTGGTCACAAGAGATAAGCCATGTAAGACCCATATTGATTAAACAATAAATTGCCATTACAGAACAAAAAAATGGAGAAAACACAAAAAATTCTTAAATGGCACAACTATGTCTAATATTAAGTATTATGCTGAATGGTTGGTGAATTACATCAGTTACATGCAAAAGCTCATACGTAAAAACTATAATTTTTTTTAAAATTTTGGTTGTATCTATAAAGCACTTTGTGGTTTGGCACAGCAACAAAATGTAGGTCAATTAGTCCTGAGGCAGTTCGAGTAAATAAAATACATAAAAGAAACTGAAACATATATTTTAAGTGTTTTCAATAAATGTATAACAACCTATTTTTCTGAATTAAGAAGCAGATGAGACTGAGAAGTGTGAAAATTTAGTATGAGTGTTCCCCTTACTGGTGCAGGTTTATCTTCGGTCTTTTTCTTAGTTATTTTCTTCAGCTTCACTGGCTTCACAGTCCAGTCCAAGTCCCACAACCAAGGGTCATTTGTATACCTTCAATCATAATAAACAAAGTAGCTGTATGTATTTCTTACAATATTTTGAATTTTAATTACCTTACTATTTAACCTGCCACAAGAACAAATACATCAGATCATACATATTTAAATTGTAAATAATAAAAAAGACTAAACATTGAAAACATATATACTTAAAAATATGACATTCTTAACTTGATGATTCATTAGTATATTATATCAATCAACATTTGATACAATCATGACAGAAATTTGTGTGTGTGCAGACCAAACACAAAAAGTTCAAATATTTTGTTAAAAAATTGAAAAAAATTGCTATATTGTCAGAAAATCTAATGTGATCATTTCCATAGGAATACAAATTTAAGTTGTGAACCTCACGTGGTTGTTTGCTTAATTATGCCAACATGACTTTTGTCAAAAACGTACAATAAGTTCCAAAAATGTGTACCATTTTATTTAAAACTGTTGTTACACGGAGTTATGTCCCGAAAGTCTAATCAAGTTAACAGTACTTGTCAACACTGAGAGGTTGAGTGGTTTTTGTGCAATCATGCTAGAAGGCTTATGAGGCTAGATGCATGTACAGATGGTTATGGCCAAAACAAGATGTCCATGTTGCTGACAGTGTGTGTGGACATGAGAAAGGGGGACTAAAAAGGCTCCAATATCTGTGGTGAAATATTCTTTCATTTGCACAAGATTGGCGCCAATGATGTTTGATTTTATAAGTTAACAAATCACTTCATATTAAAAATCTTCAATACTTGAGACTCCTAAATAAAACTAACTTGTGCAGTACACTCTTCTTTATAATGTCATTCAAGGAAGCCATTTTTATAAGTTTGGTTACCTTATATTGAGGGATTTTACAATGATGTTATAACAGTGCAAACAAGCACCTGTAATAGCATATTTTTATATTTAGTACTCAACAGTGAAGCACTAAAGTCAAATGAAAATAAAAGTAGAAGTGGTGAAACAAATTTGAACCATCATCATAAAGTTTACAGAGATGCTCTACAGTGAGTTACAAATTTGATCAGATCCATTATCACACCCATATTATAAGATGTCCAGCAAAGAGGTTCAAAGAGATGGACAAAAATTTGATCAGATTCATTATCACACCCATTCTGTACAAGATAAAGCAGTATAATGAGGGGTTTTATAGCAAGGAATGAATTTGATCAGATCAATCATGACACCACTGTTGCAAAAGTTACAGCAATATAATTAGTAGCTTAATAGTGAGGGAAAATTTGTTCAGATTATTATCATACCCATATTAAAACGGTACAGCAGTTTACTGATGGACATTATAGTGAGGAACCAATTTGACGAGATCTATTATTATCACACTCATGTTATAAAAGGTACAGCAGTATATTAAGGATCTTAATGTGAGGGACTAACTTGTTCAGATCCATGTTATAAAAGAAACAGCAGTATAATGAGTGTCTTAATAATGAGATGCCAGTTTTATCAGATACACTTATCATACCAGTGTTAAAAAGGTACAGTAGTATATCAATGGATTTTATAGTGAGGGACCATTCAACAGGATCCATTATACCCATGTTAAAAAAGTTGAAGCTTTATAGAGACGTTCATACTCCTGAAAAAAGATTTATTTTCGTTACTTGTACAACAAGGTCAAACAATTAATAGCATGTACTCCTGAAACTAACATACCGCTATAAAATGGTCATTAAGTTAACAGAGAACTAAAACAAAACTGATAGCCTTGGATGGCAGACCACATGTCCTTGTATGCAAATTGAACCAAGGCCTGAACCTGAGCCTGTACTACCATGACAGACATACTCTGTACTCTCAAGCAACTGGCATGCATCATTGGCTAGTCCCATCAGGAGGAGTTTTGACTCCCTTTGTAAATCCTCATATGTGGCATTAGCCTGTTCAATGTAGCGCTCCCAGTTCCGGTTGATGGGAAGATAACCCATACCCAACTCTAGCATACCAGCTAATGTCACAGGGTGGGGAAATCTAAATACGAGAAATAAGAGAATACTGAATAATTATCTAAAGTACCTAAACTCAGATTATGTATGCAAAAACAGTGATTTTTCTATGACTGCGTTATAAGTTGTGGTGTTTTACAGCATGAAATCTGCCAGAAAAACTGGCAGCAACACTAGAATAACTTATACTGATGCTGCATCTTACGTTGCTTACCATATACAATAGATTATAAATCAAAGTTGGTGTCCTAATATTCGTCTTTAATTTTTCAAGTAATAGCATATTTTACTATTTTCACTATTGTACAAGATAGCCATATTTTAATTGGATGATTTGTATCTTTGGATTTTTAGTTTCATATTGATATGATATAAACTTACAAGCGAGTAATTCTTTAAAATTTTGAATGAAAAACACATACTTTTCATAACTTCCTGGTATAAAGGTGAAAATACTTATTTAAATATATGATAAAAGTTGAAATGTTTTGAGACTTCAGGGACCAGGTATTATTTATCATGAATGTAGAGACCAGGTACTGTTTATCAGATTTGCAGGTTACTCACATAATCATGGAGATAAGTATATACATTATAAATAGAACCTTATCTAATACTGAATTTATGGATTTTATAAATTAATAATTATTTGATGATACATACATATATCCTTTCCAATAAAACACTTAACACATTTTCCATAATGGGAAAAAAGCTGCTAAGGGGACAAATGATACCTCACAAGGATTAATCTCTAACTGGAAAAACCTTTCTAAAGTTTCATTAATACTGAAAGCTGAACAAGAATTATCCATCTACACATATATCTTACATATTAATTGTGGATGATAGATATAAACAGAAACATGTTAATAAAAACATAAATTTTTTCATTATAGAGACCTACATTTTGTAGAATGGTCTCATTCTACTAAACTTGCAAGAATGCATTCTACAATGCCCATGAAAATGACCTAAACACAAGGCATTAAATATGGGTCTAAATATGGGTCTAATAGGTGATGCTGTACTCACCAATATAAATTCAGACAAAGTTGCATAACTCTGCAGCCAATAATGCACTCCATCCCCCAACACAAAAACTGACCTAAACTTGACCAAGGTGTGACAGAGAACTAACAAAAGGATAAATGGACATGTGTAACACTATAAGCTCCATCAAGATCTGTGGCATGGTGTAACAATAGCTTAAACTTTTTATTACCTTTTATTAAATTCTGGCCAGAGAGACCGGAAAGCTTCTAATGTTGCCTCAACATCACCTGAACAGTAGTTCATCAGTTGCTGGTAAATTAAAAAAAGATTAAATGTAGTTTTGTACTCATTGTGCTTTCTTAAACTGCAGAACGTACAAAGCTGGTCACAATGACATTTTTTAAATACTGATAAAAAAGCTCAAAAATTAACTGAGAACAAAAGTAATATCTCTTGAAACAACAACTAACAGATTTATCATAATAATGAATATCAAATTTATTATACATTAACCTATAAAACATTGTGCATATAAGCCATACCAATCAGGTATGCTCCGGCACACTTGCATGACTAATCAAATATGTTCCTGTATATATGCCTGACCAATCAGATATGTTCCTGCAAACCCAGCATGTATGTCTCCCCAATCAGATATATGTTCCTGCAAACCTTACATGTATGCCTTAGCAATCAAATATGTCCCTGTATAAGCCTGACCAATTCAATATGTTCCTGAAAATCCTAAGGAAATGTGCATTCCTATAATGAATCTCCTACTACAGTAAATACAGCATGTTTTTGTACACACTTTTTGTTGTGAATTAATGTTCAATATTCTACTTTTGCTATTATTATATCAAGGGTTCCAATCCAATACCAATCCAATATGTTCCTGAAAATCCTAAGGAAATGTGCATTCCTATAATGAATCTCCTACTACAGTAAATACAGCATGTTTTTGTACACACTTTTTGTTGTGAATTAATGTTCAATATTCTACTTTTGCTATTATTATATCAAGGGTTCATAAAATTTTGTGAAATTCAATGACCTTTCAAGGACTTTCATGAACTCCAGTAATTACTTCCTTTCAAGGACTTTCGAAGTTGTGTGTAATTATTCCCAAAGACCTCATTCAAGCCATTCATCAACTGATGTCATCTTCTGCTTTTTACATATTTTTAAAACATCTTTGTATTTGTTTTTAATTAACACATATTATGAACTTGAGTGTTACAATCAATGTGACTGATAAATTTTACTACAGATCTTATAGGAAATCATGTCCATGTTATTGGGCCTTAGTCTAAAAGTTTTAGCACTTTGAAGGCCTTGATTTTACTGTCTTACAATTCAAGCACTTTCGAGGTTTGCAAGGACCCATGTGAACCATGTAGATTCTTTCTAAACTCTTTAGAACATTGGTGGATTTGTGATGTGATAAAAGCTTCTTCACTATGGTACTTATCCAGAATGGTTTTAGAAAACATGACCATTTCTTGGCAATGGTATGTGTGAGTGTGTGTGTGTGTGTGTGTGTATGTGTGTGCATGCATGTGTGTGTGTGTGTGTGT
>QKMX01365532.1:0-17442 GCA_003401595.1 Venustaconcha ellipsiformis | reverse complement strand
TATATATATATAAAGCTCGCATAGTAACGCCTTATGACGACACAAATCGCGTGATGATGTCATTTACAGCAGATGATTCCAATAAGCTTTTTCAAACTACTACATGTTGCGAGTTCGACCAATAAAATCATTCTTTTTGTCCATTGACAAATAGATTCTAATTTTTGTGCACATTCCAGATGAGATTAATAAAACACGTTGAATAATGTATATTTTAGTCCGCCAAGGCTCGCAGAAAGATATAACTTTTTGAACTGGCTTTAAAAACATTCATTTGAAATGAGCAAACATATAAAACACTGTATGTTAAAACTCCCATAATCGTTGATCATGACAGTTTCATAGCAATGTATATATTAATTGATTCCATGAGAAACAATACTGTATTTATATTACTCAATTTCAGGAGAGTATTTGATATCGTTGGACGTGAGACAGATTGGAGTCCAGAACGTTTTGATACAGTGGGACAAGTTAAACTTTACAGATATTGAACTCGAATCAGTAAAGGTAATAAATATGCGGACAAATACTATAATTAAATTTCGCTGGAGTTACCTCGATTCAGTTAAGGTAAAATTTTCAGAACAAAGAATACTATTTAGACATTTAAGTCTTTTGTTTGAAATATTTTGTTCAAGATAGCATTGTATAACGAATCAAGAAATAGTTTAAAAATCGATATTGACCTCACCAATCAGAGACTCATTTACGGCAGGAGTCTTAAGAAAATTTTCAACTTACCTTTAATCTAATTCGCGTTTTAACATAGCGAACATGATAGTGAGTATCGCATTAGACCATTCATGCTTGTAGTCTGGCACTGCATGGATCATTTATGCCATAGTCCACAGTAATTTCGTCCGTCAGTGTTTGCTATTCTTGATTTCTTCGCCCAGAGAAAGTTTCATGAGTCATTCCTAAATTGTGTCGTGATTTATTTTTGTTTAAAAAATGTAAAGCAATATTGTGTCTTTCACAGCAGAAAGATGGAAAACTTATTATTAACTTGCACTAAACCTGGCCCAATTTCCTAAACATTTAAAAGACATCAAACATCACCGACATTAGTGAAAACAGCAACAGCAATAACAATAAATGAATATTTATGAACTGCTTTACCTATTTCAACTAGATTTGGTCCTTAATTGCTAGTAATGACGCTGATGCTGAAAAATAATACGGACAGTGTAAATAGAAAATATAAAGAGACCCCCAAACATAAATATTCTCTAAATAAAAATACAAAATAAATTCACAAGTTTTCATTAAATTGGACAGGAAGGATCTTTTGACTGAGTTTTTGTTAGGGTCTTACAGCAATCGGGAAATCAATCGGGCATTTTTGTCAAGTCGAAATATTATCCGACATATAATTGTAGGAATACACACAGATTTGATGGATTTGGTGATTTGCCTCTGGCAAACTACACCACATATGCAACGACTGCAAAGGCTAACAATATTTCATTTGTGATTTTGTCTTCTACTGCCCAAGTATGTCACGTGAACAAAAGGAGTTCCAAATATAGTTCTCATTGACGGCGAATTACATTAGATGCTATTTGCTCAACTTGACGTTAAACAAGTTGATGTTAAACAACATCACTGAAGCCAGTTTTCAGCTCTAGGAAATTATTAGACATGAAGACGTAAAACCTTTTGAAGTTTGAAACTGAAATTGACTTTGAATATGGCTTGATAATTGCTTCAACCATTAACGAAAGATTTTGCTTTTGGAGAGATGTTCCTTAATTGAGAGTAGATTCTCGATATGATTTTCTGTCATTGTTTCGTTCGCTGACTATTCTTTTAATAAAATGATATATTTGTTGTCGTATAAGTGTCGTCGTTATCACATTAGTAGTAGTACTAATGCATAAAGAAGTATGACGAGAAGGAAAATTACAAAATATTGTTTTATTTTTATGTTATCTTAAATCATACATATATATTGAACAGTTAATTAAAATTTAAAATATACCAGTTGTGTTATTTGTTTCCAGAGAGTGGTGCTAAATCACAAGATGTCGGGCACCACGGCTGTTGATGTATATGACGTGTCTGAATGGAAAACAAGCACACATTTTCTTCTTCGAGACATCGATCTGAACAAGAGACACACGTTTCAACTGGTGATACTTTTCGAGTTGCGATCGCAATCTCCAATTATATCCAAACCAGCCGAATTTGAACTGGTGCCTCGAGGTGGGTGGATATTGGTGTATATAAGAAGTAGGGAAGACTAGGAAGAAGAAGAAAAATATCCGTCCTTCTTTTATTCAATCTAAAGACCAACATCCCATTAAGCATACGTTCTGGCTTAACAATTTATATCTTTCTCGCTACCTCATGAATTAATTAGCAAATTTTACTGCCTCTAACCGCGAGAATCTTTGACTTCTAGATCGTCCCTTCATTAATTATGCACCATTCAATCTGTATAGTGGTTTTCTGCTCGTCAGCATGTCATATTTCTAAGATCTCAACATCCCTAACACTATGCTTACCAAATTAGGGCGTATCATTCTGCTGTCAAGACATTTGAAGTTTTATATAGATTATTCTTTCCACTTTCTAATATACACAACATTTCAGAGACATTAAAAGAATTTGAACCAATTTCTTAACTTATTCTTTAGACTATATAAAATTTGACAAAAATAATCCCTATATCAGAGCCATTCATTCAAGTATGGCCGACATCACTAGAAATATTTAAAGTATGGCCGAGATCACTAGAAATATTTTAACCACTGAATTATTTGTTTTACAAAGGCCAGTCGATCAATTTTCAATAATTTTGGAGATAATTCTTGCATACAAAGATCTAATATTTAAAACAATATGAAGTTGATCTATAAATAGAATTAGTTGCAAGGATTTTCAAAAGATGCTCAAAAATTGTTAAAGCTATGTCAATACATGCTGGCATCGAAGTCTTTCGATGCCTACTTTCTCTTTTAAAAAATCACCCCAATTAATGATTTCTGAAAATTGAAAAACTTCGAACTGACCATTTTCCTAATAGACTCGTAAACTTTACTTCTACCGGACTCGATAGGAACAATCCACGTGACAACACATTTCAAATGTATGAAAAATATGTCTATCCCACTATCAACTAGTACAAACTTGAGCTTGTATTTCTTAGGCTGATCAACAAAACTGTCATAAAACATAGTAAATACTGCTAACTATTGGAAACGTAGAAGTACATATTAGCAGTATAGGAAAATGGGGGTTCTGGACCCTTTTATCACTGCGCGATAAAATAGTGGTCGAAAGTCCCCATGGATCCATACTCCTGGGATGTGGGGGTTCTGGACTGCCCCTGGTTCTTTTATTTTTTTTTTTGGTTTTTTCCCCCTTGGCTCACTGTATTAGAGATATGGTTTTATAATAGAATGTCCTTTCCGTGTTATCCTTAAAGGGTTGATAAATTGGGACATGATGAGATTAAAGATACAGGGTTTGAGTTCTATGAAAAGGAATGGTTAAAGCATGGGAAGGAGTTGATAGCGTACACGAATAAGGATCTGAGTTATGTGCCTGAGATGATTTATTGTGAAGAGGAAGAGGAGGGGTGGGTGAAGCGTAGTCACAGCGTCCAGTGCAGCGCTACAATCAGCAGTATTACATAAAAAATAAGTTAATGCGTTTTCGTTTGTGGGAGTGTCAGTAAAATGAGTTTTATTACGATGAATCAAGTTCAGTTGGCGGATTGTGCAAAATTCATAAAATCTGAGTATGTGCTTAAGCGTATTTTTGAGAAGACGGTTCTTCACGAGCATGCCTCGAAATGTAAGAAAGTCTCAAGAAAAAGAGCTCCATGGAGGAGTACGATAAGAGTATTTCAGAGGCTCTATCTTAGAGAATCCCCGAGTTGAAGCTTTCATGATAGCCAAACCACCTGACGAGTGATTTTTACCTTTAATGGAGAGGACTTTTTCAACTCTGAAGACGTCCTGGGTCGTTTATATTGTAATTCTTGTTTGAAAAAAGACCCTTGGATTGGTTCTGCAGAGGAATATTGGAGGGTGTAGGTAGTGGGAATGTTTTTCTGAACGGTACCGACGACGAAGAATTCTTCAGTCCAGTTTGAAGTGTAACCTTTTTCGAAGGTGGATTTTTGTTAGCTGATTCTTCCGTGATCCCCTACTTCAAATTTGGATCTAAAAGTTAAGGCCTCTGCCACCTGTTGTTTTGGGGTTTTAGAGGAGGATTCAGCGAGAGTCATTCGAATGCTTTGATAGCAGGTATGATTGTATTGGTCAACGATGTTTGGGATGAAATCTAAGTATCGGTGAGTATATCGCTGTTGAATTTCTTGTACATGCGATTTTTGTGAGTTCTGTTGAAACGTTCGATGACAGAGGTCTTGAGAGGATTATGGGTACTGTGCAGAGTGATGTTATCTTTTAAAGCTACTCTGAGATTGTTTTGTTATAAAATTGACTTCCATGATCTGCCTAGAGTTTATGAGATTTTCGTGTACCTACGACTTTATTTAGCATCTCCACGATAGAAGTTCCTATTTTGTTTTTGAGAGGAATGATCCAAGCATATTTGCTAAAAACATTGATGACGATGGCTACCGATAATGAAAACAATAATTGTACGCGCTATAAGCTATCACGTCGACGAGATCTGCTAACCATACCTCGTCAACGTTTACGGCGATGACTCTACGTCGTGGGAAACGCTTGCACGCATGTTTATACATTTCTTCTGTCACAGCTGTAATGACTGGTGTAACACCATAACAAGCATATGCTGCCAAGAACAAGATCTAGGTCTACATATTCACTGAAATTTTTACGCTTGAGTTCTTTTAAGTCCCTTAGCAATGACTCGATCGAATCCCGCCTTATCGTCGGGATATTCTCGGGAAAAGATATCGTGATGCATGGGGATGGTATCAACACTGTTGTAGAGCTCCTGACCTGGCAGTGGCTGATCGTGTTCATCCAGTTGTTATTCTAAGGGATTCCATGGGCCTGTATATGTATGTTCTGGCAACGTCCATCCATCCCTAAGTTTAGGAAGTTTTCTGATGTGGGCATGGACATCTATGGCTTCTCCGGGAATTTGTTGATATCCACATCCTTTAAAATCTTCTACAGATTTCTTCCTACGCAAAGGTCTTTGCAGCTCGTATCTCGTTGACAGTGAATACAATGATGCATTTAGTATACAGATCCCCTCTACATTTCCAGCTCGTGTTGTTTGATGAAATGTGATTTTTTGAAACACAGAGAGCACAACTCGACTTGATCATGCGGCGATGATTTTATGTGACCACCTCGAAGGGGTCGACGCTCTCCGTTTTGGCCTTACACTTCAGACACCACTAGTTCATGATTCTGGTTATATGAGGAGTGGATATTTTTTGAAAGTTGCAAAACAGTTTCAACGGGAGATTCTCCCTCCTGTCATATTAGAATGTAGTCAGTGCAGTACTATCCGCGGATGCTATCGTCGACGTTTTAAATTTGTAACGAGTTATGGTGTATGGGGATATCGCACGACTTCATCGGGAGGAGGTAAGCCAAACTAACCGAAATACTCTACATCGTTCGAATAAGGATCAATGACGACGGCGATCCAGTTCGTGCCATGTCCATTGTAATAGTTTTGCAGGCTAACGACGCAGCTCTCGTTAGGCCTCATCTGTTCGGGAAGCTGATCTTTAGAAAGCACTCCTCAAAAAGGGGAACGCTAGATCCCAAGAGATGCTCGAGATCGAAGTAGCTTAAGATCTTTTTTTTCATGACCTTGCTGTTCCATTACAGCTGAAGTCCTTTTCCGAGGCCAAGCAATCCTTGCAGTAAAGATCCAGCGATATCTGCTAACAAAGGACCGAGAAATCCTTCCTGTTTGGAGAGCTGAGACAGATAAGTTCAGAACGGGCCTTTTCAATCTGCCTATATTTAGCTACGGAAGTGGTTTGACGATGGATCAGCATGATCTGATAAGGTCCTACCAGTGCTGACACTTTAAATATATGGAGGCAGGTCTTTTATGGGTTGCTGCCAAAGATATACTTTTTCTGCTATCGGGATAGCGTTACTTCGAATGAAACGTACGACGACATGATATTTTATGAGATGCTATTATTGTTTTCGTATTTGGTTAGCTTGTCTGTTTCCCCACATGCCTTTACCCATGACTGCTTTTGTGAGTAGCTCCAGTGATGGCTATCGTGCCTGGGGATAGTCCTAAGGGTGTAAGGATGGAAGCGAATAACTTGGGAACCATGTTCTTGACGAATGTTATGATGCCAACTACAATGTCCTGACCGTCGCGTCTATGATGTTTCTTGATCTCAGGCAAGATGTGAAAAATAGTATTTCTATACAAGGATATTTATTTTTTTCATTCAGTACTTCCAACGCCATGAATCGGTCTGATGTGACAAACGCGTAACAGGTAATCGGCTCCTGGAGAAACAATCCATCAGATTTCGATGTATTTGAGACGTTCGGAATGTTTGGAGACATCAAAGTGGAAGATGGGATACAAGTTAGCGAATCGTCTAGTGAGATCTGCGTGCCCGTGTCAACGTCTTGATACTTCTGCATGGTTTCCATCAGCAGCATGTAAGCGCGTAATTTCAGGCAATGACAGCAAAGTTGCATTCGAGTTCTCGCTGAGATACTGTATGGAATTAATGCGGACGTGAATGAGAGACAGATTGAGATGCTTGAAGATGTATTTGTTTCCAATTTGATCTGCATGCTGTGCAACCAGTTGAAAGGCGATGAAGACGTGTCTGGGATACTCGTTGCCTGTATTGGTGGTGATTCTCCACGAGGTAGTGACCTGAGTTGTGATAAATGCTGTTTCGTTTAAAATACAGTTTTCTGGTGAATCAGAATAACGTTGTTTCCAGTTCAAGCACGTGCGTCGTAGAGGGAGTGATTTTCGGTATCCACAGAGATAACCACATCATGGCGAGTTGTTCGTCACCAGGAGCTGCGAATCTGCACAAGTATTGAGCGGTTAAGTCTCTTTTCAGCACCAGCGTATGTTTAACTCCTCTGAAGACGGTACGAATATCTCGACATATAATAAAAGATGTTGCTGAAAGCAAGCAAAAATGTAGATCTCGTGGCTAGTATCGGTGAGAGCACTTTCAGCGGTGAAATCCACATTGTATATGGCATTACGCGCGAAAGCCAAATTTGGCTCTGAAATTGGCAGCATTGACTGAAACACCATCTGACACGCTTGCCGATGAAAGCAGATATGCGTTGTCAGCGAATTCGGTGCTGAACGCACCTACCAGCACTGTATCTCTGAAGCACCACATGTTTGTGGCGCATAATCGCTTGTAGTTATCGCTGTATATGATCATGTACTGGCTTGGGTAAGTTGCCATTGATTTCTTCCCCGGGCTTATTGTTCAGTTGATATTGAGCTGACTTAAATAACGACCATCCATTATTTTGGAACTTGATTTGCGCATTGGTTGTATAGTCCATATGTGGCTTAGCGTTAGTTTCTATTTTACCACGGACTTTCAGAAAGGCCTTATGGGAAGCAGGTACACATCTTCGACACGCGTTGCTATTTTTCAATGGGTGCTCACGTTGAGATTAGTGATGTTGGTGTCCTGATACTCCACGTACTCGTACTCAGTGGTGGAATCATCCACTGAAGTATCATCGCTGAGACGAAGATAATCGGGAGTGAATCTCGAATACACGATGCTATGCTATATGACTGTTATAAAAAAAATTACCATAAGATTTTTCATCCATACCCGGACATGATGGTGCACACGGAAGGGGCTGACAGTGAGCTGATCTTTCTATCCAGGTCCTGTAAACTTCTTTTGAATCGCTCGATGAGGACTCTCGCCTTTATTGAAGAGTCTGTTTAGCCCCGCTGGAGACTGGCACCGCTGATACAGGAAGCACAGTTTTCGGTGGCATGATTTTGCTGGCTATTGTTTTTTGTCCTACCAACGTTCTTACAACAGAGGCTGCTCCAGTGGATCTATCTTCGGCTGCCTTGAGAGCAAAGGGGGCGACTTTTGCGGAGATGCCTGGAAGTTCTGCATGTACGGAAGAAAAAAAAACACTCATGATTTTGCGTTTTGACTTTATTTCATCTGAGAACAATTGTTTAATCGGCTTTGCGTCTGATAATAGGCATTCTTTTGTTAATGTTATCGACGGCATTTCCAGACTGATCTGTCAGTCACATACTGATTTCCGAGATCGCGTACGTGTTCAGGAAGGATAGTAATTGAAACTATTCGGACGAATTTGCATGAGTGAGCCTGGAAGCACGTTGATCGAGGTGGAATAAATCACGTTAGAGACTGATTCTACGGAAGATCAGGATCCTTGAGCGACTGAACAGTTGATGAGGAGGCCGTTGACATCGTTGATATTGACGGGCAGATTTCCTTCGATCATTTCATTTTGAGTCAGAGAGCTTTCCACGCTAAACCCCAGGAGAGATCCGATAAAGCTAGCGATGTCAAATCGTACGATGTAATTTTTCGAGTGGATGATGCTTGTACACAGCGTAGAGTAATTAAGTTCGATTTTAATGTTGGGCGAGACGTCTCCCTTGGTGGCGATCGGACAGGAGATTTCCGTGAAGATGTAGGTGATGATGTATCCTTTTGGGAGAAATTGTGATCTTTTGTGTTGAAGCCCGACAGCATACGAAGTGCGATTGTTGTTGATAGTGACGTTAAAGAATCTGTTCCAGATTTCTAAGGAGGTCAGGGCAATCTCGTACGACGACTGCTGATCGAATTTCAGAGGAAGATTATACCTCACCATCGACATGACCAATTTCGAAGCAAACAACAGCTTTGTATTCCTATGAGCCATTCGGAAACGTTGTTTTCTATACCAAGCCTTCGTACAAATTGCGATATTGATTTGAGGTGACCAGCTTTTGATCCAAAAGGTGATTGACGATTTCTACCATCTCGTTATCGATGTCCACGCCCAAATTTTCTGCTTGTTTAGAGGCGATCAGTAGCTTGAGACGGGAGACGATTTCGTCGGCAGTGTAGAAATAGCGTATGCTGCATCTACGATGGAGTTCTTTTCCTTCATTGTGAGGAGGTCCTTTTGCTTTTCCTCACGTAGTTTGATTATCTTGATCAAGTCTGAAAGGTCAGTGGGTCTGCTTCTGCTACCCACATCCATTTCATCTCTTCCGAATGAGGGATGGTAGTATTCTTCACCATATCATGGTGATACTTCCTTTATTCCTCGTAGAACCATTTTTGAAGCTCCGTATTGAATTAGTTGTTCTTTCAGTCTTTGCTGGGCCTTTCCATCAAGATTCTTCTGTGCTGATTCCATGAGACTCTTAGTTGAGAATCCCTTTTTAGATGCTGTGGATCCTTACAGAGGCACTTGATCTGGAGGCGCCTTTTCTCTGTATCGAGAAGCTTCTAATCTGGAGGAAATGGAGGGG
The DNA here is from genome assembly GCA_003401595.1 of Venustaconcha ellipsiformis. Lineage (NCBI taxonomy): Eukaryota > Metazoa > Mollusca > Bivalvia > Unionida > Unionidae > Venustaconcha > Venustaconcha ellipsiformis. The sequence goes on along the minus strand of QKMX01365532.1, from coordinate 7,989 downwards.
TGCAAAAGACCGGATCTCGAGTTACACCGTGGTATGCCTTTCTTCTGATATTTTCCTCTTCCGCCAGAGATTTATTGTAGTCTCGGATGTCGTTGACGAAATTCAACATGTGGTCTTTGTTAGCTTCGTCCGCTAAGGTATGATAACTTTGAACGAAGTTGGCCATGATCTTACGTGCCTTTATGATAACGAAGTAATCTTTGGTCCTTGAGCTGGTGGGTCTGGTAACGTCATTGAGGTTGGGAAGATCGCGTTTAACAAATTGTTCGAGCCATTGGGAAAGCTTCGTTTTTCTTTTGAGTCTCATACATGCGCATTTTACTTTCTCTTTTGACGATAACCTTCTCTTATTCTCTGTCTCATCTCCGATAAATATTCTCCCGTGCTTTGTTCTTCTTGCTTGAGTTACCGCAGTTTGGACGTTTCCGTTTTGCTCTTTTCTACGAGTTCCTCCTCGGCCTCTGCGATCATCATGTGAATGGTGTCTGCAGCTGATTGTTTGATTACTTCTTCAACAAGTTTTGCTATTGTTGCTGAGTCGATCTGAGAGTATCTAATAATTGATCTTGCTTGACATCGTACGTCGTTTTAACTTCGTCGAGTTTGGTCAGAATGGGCTTGAAAAATTCTCCATTCACATCTCGTTGAAAGGATTGTTGATCTACTTGTCTTCGAGCACGCGTTGACGCAAAGCCGCCCATTGGTCGATAAATTTCTTGATGACGTCCTTGCGTTGAGGACGCGTGGTGACTTTTTCAAATGACATGTCTATATTAATCAGCCAGGTAAAATTCGTCAAAGTCTTTTCCATAGCATGCTGTAACCGTTTCCGCATCGTGATGAAAGATCATAAAATCATATATAGAACTCGACGTTGCTGGAGCATAACAGTCATTGAATGTCTATATTAATCAGCCAGGAAAAATTCGTCAAAGTCTTTTCCATAGCATGCTGTAACCGTTTCCGCATCGTGATGAAAGATCATAAAATCATATATAGAACTCGACGTTGCTGGAGCATAACAGTCATTGAATTATTGGGCATTTATGCCACGGCAGTGGTTTCTCGCGATTACGTTGATATCTTGGTTATCAAGTCCTCAAAATAAGCACAAAGAATCCCTTATTCCGTCGGATGTATTTAGGTACATTATAGTAAGACTGAGTAAGACAGAGGCTGTTGCAGCGTTTGTTTTGCGTGAATGAAAACACTCGGATCTTATTCATGTTCTCTCGATCGATTTGAATGTCATTAAACACGATTATCTTTTGTATATCCGAATTCAGTTCGTCTACGGACTGGATCTCGTCTGGATCCACTATCGTGAAGACGTCATATTCTCTTGCCACGGTAGTTCCAAACTGGTGCACCGTGTGATATTTGTCCTGATGCGGATTGAGCGTATATAGGACCACTCGATCATACTTCAGCATGTCATTCAGGAGCATGCTCATGAGGAGATTGGTTTTTGAACGACCTGTGGAATCCACGATTATGTAATGGTAATCCGGCATCAAAAAATGATGCGGATACACTTTTGTTTATTTCTTCGTGTCGAAGTTAATGATGTTCATATTCTGTATAGTACACCATATCGTACACGTCTTTGGTATTCTGATCGGAACTGAAAGTAGATCTTCCAAGGATTAATTGGACAAGAAACACGAGAGCGACCGTGGTCTATCACTTCGGAACTTCAGAATATTCACTCTGGATGGATAGAGAGGCGAGTGGAAATTAATTTCCCATCATGGTTCAAACCGTAGAAGGATTTCGCTTCAACAACTACTTTACCACTCTTTGGTGAAGATCAGTGATAGTCAAAGTAGTCCGTACAGAATGAAGTCTCTGCAAAATCAAAAGTTGTATGGAGTTTCTGCCACGTGGCTGATTACGGATAACTCTCATTCGATTTCGTATTCTCAGCTCAACTCGTTTGGAAATACTAAATTATCCACGACGGGTGGAACACTCACGGAAACTCTCATCGCAGTAGAGGGGGAGCTAAAAAGTGTTGCGACGGACTATCCACCAGCAGCCAGCAACGAAGTAGATACAAAAATGTACTTGGACACACGCTGTGTCAGAAACAATGTTGGATATGTTCCAATTCTCTCTGGAAACAAGTATTATCGCTTCAGCATCGTCGTTTCAGCTTCTTCCGAATACTCGTCCTTGAAGGCCTATTTCGTATTTTCGACAGATCTTTTGGCACCTCCTAAAATTAGAAAGGAGTGGGCGCCTAGCGAAGTCTGTTCTAATTTTGGATGAAGATACAGCTTAACGAAGCAGTGGAGATAAGGAAATTTAGGGTACGAGGACGAAATAGTGACCACGAGAAAATTCTTATGTGGTGACTAGATGGCATCAAACCCGATAATACTTCTAATGCCTTATATACCGGTACAGCCATGATAGGATCTACAGTGTTCGAATTTTTCATTGTTGCCACAGGTACGTTCATGAAGTATTCTACGTTTAAATTCATGGTACTCACAGCAGAACCCCCCAATCTCGGCTTGATGTATTTTCAGATATTTACTCTGAATGATCTTATTTACATCATCTGCGATCTTGTATAGATCACGGCATAAATCGTGCGCATTGCTACGGAACTGTATCAGTTGCTGATATCGACCAGGACGTGCTCAAGCAGTCCATGGGATTGCGTGCTGAGTTGAAAGAGGTGATAAACGCGGATAAATCCTCCTTGGAAGAGGTCACGCGCGATGGAAACATCACGACATGAAACGGTCTCAGCTTTCTGTGGGCCACATGAAACAGCAACAGCTCAGAGAGGCCATCGATCAATACTAGACCGTCTTTAAATTTTACACCAATAGAGAGTCAGCTCGGTTAGTCAAAACATTCTAAGGAATCCTGTACGATTAATAAATTGCATCCAGACGTAGTGGACGCCATTGTGAGAAAAGGCTACGTAAAACGATGACGGTTTGATAGAAAGGAAGACGACGAGGCCCACAATAGTGATAAGACCGCATGGACAAAGTGATCTCCCGAAAACGCTTTCGCGGCAATCGAACCTTGCGTGGGTCTATGAACAAACGTACGTTTTCAGCAGGTGGGTCTAGAATACGAAGATGTGGACACGATTATGGCTGTGATGACGCTAGACCAACTCTCTGGTGGAGGTGATGAAGTCAGTAGCGATGAGACTGCAGTGTTTGATAACAACAAGGCTACGTAAGCGCTTTTTGGTGTGATGATGTTTAGCCTGCATGCGAAGAGACAGAGATTTTATGTTTCCTGGGATAAAAGACTTTAAAAAAGCCAATCTTAACTTAAAACAATCGCCTTGGTAAATTATTATCTCTACAGGTATAATCTAAAAATAGCTTCCACGGACGCCGTAGAATCACAACAATATCTGGAACTGGAAGAGGCTCCTAATACACTCTCTGATCTCATGATGTTAAATCATCAGGCAAAAATCAAAAACGGCTTAAACATGTATAGACTACAGCTCGTGGAAAAAAAGATATCTGAGATCGACGATGCATTTTAAATTCTTGATATAAAACGTAACACAACTTTTACTTTTGCTTCAGAGTCTAGTTGACATAGAATGAAACCTATCCTCGACTTTAACAAAAATCGATAAGATATCATGGATGCCATCGTGAATGCGTTCCATATCAAATCCAAGTCACCAAAGTGTGCATCAATGTCAAAACAATGATGGCTACTGCTCGTATAGGCTATCCTCACCGCGTTACATACAGCACAATATCACTTTGATCGCATCTCCAACTACAAGCTCTATTTGATACCCTTAAAATCACCGGCATCATCTTTCCAGCATCGGTTAAAGACGTTCCTAAGCTGGAAGCGCTCAACGATGGACTCTAACTCAATGTATTTGGACTCGACGACGAGAAAGTAGCGATAAGCAGTTTTTCGTCTATCCCATGTTGATCTCACCCACAGCCTTACAACGCAGCATCAGTTTACTGTATTACCACAACCACTTCCTGTACATCAAAGACTTATGCCGATCTCAGTACACACAACTATAGATCAACCTTATTTCTGCTGTCGCTTCGTACAATGCTTTCATCAATCCCAACGACTACGGGATCACCTCTCGTCATAATACTGTCAAGAACTACAGGTTTTTTTCTTTGATTCGAAAGCCATCCTTGAAAACGTACAAGGACCCTCGCCAGATCCAAATCATTCTTTCACTCTGGTGAAACATAAACATTGTCCGTGATCGATCGGATATAAAACCTGCTGTTCCGTCGAAGAATGTTTGTCTTTGCCGTATCGTCAGTATCGCGGAGAAGATTGCATCCCCTGGTTCTTTGAGCAACTCAAACAGGAATCGGAAGACATCCAGTACTTAAAAAAATTCAGCACCGATCACTCCACTCACCAAAGCAAAGCTGAGACAACACATGTCAGCTCAACGATGTCACATCTTCGAAGAGTACTTTAAGCTGCATGATAACAAAGTCAGAGACCACTGCCATATCACTAGTCACTCTCGAGAAGCTGCTCATGCCGATTGTAACATCCGCTTCAAAGATCCAGACTTCATTACCGTGATCGCACATAATCTACGATGATATGATGGACATGTCAACATGACAGCGCTTACTCATCCTCACGTCAAATCTATGCTTACCGAAATAGGTACTCAGATCAAATGCATCCCCAAAAACTTTGAAAAGCATGTCAGTGACCATTGGACGTTTCCGATTCCTTCATTCGTTCCATTTTATGTCGACATCACTGGAAGAACTAGCCAAAAACTGTCCCCAGTTCACCCACCTCGACACCCACCACTCTGGTAATTCTCCTCAACAGGACTCTCCTGGGACGCCATGCTGAAACCGATGTGACCTTAGAACTCTTCACCGATCTATCCATGTTCATGTTCACCGAACAAATGGTACGTGGTTTTTCGTCATCGGCAAAAACATGCTATCGCCGACTACAAATACATGAAACAATAGCGACCCCACCAAACCTCCCGTGTACATCCTCTACAATCTCTATGGTTGGGACATATCACAACCCCTTCCTGATGCAAATTTCTCTGGATCAGCGAAGAACAATTCCTCAAGAAAAACAGGCAGGATATCTCGACGGTGGGTCTATTTCACCGAAGTCGATCTCAGCTATTCACCACATCTCCACGACACTCATAACGATTATCCCTTCTGTGCTGAACAAAATTCTCGTCGACAACTCGATGCTTTCTCCTGAGCAGCTGAAACAAAAGGTGTTCGGACACGGGATGCTATTTGGTAAAAACTCATACCCAATCTCATCCACAAAACACACTACAAAATGCATTACGGCTACTAAAACAAGCTCTCCAGCACGGACTCGTTCTTGAAAAAGTTCACAGAATACTCAAGTTTCGTCGATCTCCGTGGATGAAACCCTAAATCTATCTCAACACAGCACAACAAGCCAAAACCACCACGGACTTCGAAAAAGACGTTTTCAAACTCATGAACAATAGGATCTTCGGAAAGATCATGAAAAACATCAGACATCGAAAGAAAATCGAAATCGGTAATAACTAGCGTCAACGAGATAAGCTCATGAACAACGATGCCTTTTTTTTGAAAATCTTTGATGAAGAACTCGTCGCCATCGAAACTGGAAATACTAAACTCTTGCCGGATAAGCCTATCTACGTCAGATCAGCCGTTCTCGATCTCATCAAAATGCTCATGCTCGAGTTTCATTACGACTTCATCAAACGACATTACGGAGATAAAGCCACACTACTCTTAACCAATACCGACCCATTCGTCTACGAAATTTACGCTGAGGATGTCTACGCAGACCTCTATCAACATCGTGAATACTTCGACCTCAACAATTATCCTCGAGACTATCCCTTCCACTGCAATAACAATAGAAAGGTGCCGAGAAAGTTCAAAGATGAAAGTCACGGCATACCCATCATGGAATTCATAGGACTTCGATCCAAAATGTACTGCATCACTCGTGACGATGGAATCCTGATGAAAGAAGCCAAAGGAGTAAAACAAACGTCACCGCCAATGTAGCTACCCATCAGCATTACATACAATCACAGCATGAACATCAACAATACTATTCCATGAGAACTTTCCGTTCATTTACGACACCAGTTATCTACAAAACTCATTAACAAAAAAGGATCTTACCCTTTTGAAGATAAACGATACTCCACCAATGGCATTCACACCATTGCTCATGAACACTAAGACATACCAAAATAAATCAAGAAAAAAGTAAAGAAAATACAAAATGCCAATAAAAAAGAAGAGCCAGAGGTGGTTCAGAACCCCCCACACCGAGTAGTATAGATCCATAGGAACACTCAACCACTCTTTCAATACATAGTTAACAGGGGTTCAGAATCGACATTTCTCTATACTACTTATATTTTATAAAAACAAAAATGATGATAACAATAATAATCACAATTAAAAAAACATCCAGTGATACCTTATAAACGCCGGGCGATAGCTTATTACTCATTTCTTTGGCAAACGGCGTCGGCTGTATCAAAGATATATACTTTAAATATTACCAAAAACATTCCAATGTTAAGTCAGATGACTCCGTATGCTACTGCTATTTAAATGTAATACATTTATCACTGTCATTTTGTTTCATACGACTGTGGATAATTTTGTCATACTTTATCTTATTTCTGGATTTTTTTTCCATATTTTTGTTAAGCCTCCGACGAACCGATGCTTCACCTGACGGCTGACGTGGAGATCTATGGTAATAAATCACACTATATATTTAATATGTAACATTATTACATACCCATTTATTTCTTACATGCCAGATCTGGTGTTCGATACAGCTGTTCAATCCATATTTCTGTATAACACATCTGGAATAGAACTTCTTAGGTTTCTTCGTTAAAGTCACTGTCTTTAATATTTTTACACGCAATGAATCGAACTTTTAGAAATCCCAATTTGTTTTGAATTGCATTCAAACATTAAAGCTAAAATATTTAGAAAGCATAACAGGGAATATGTAATAAATATAAAACCACAATCGTGTTTTGATTCAAAGTTAGGGGAAAGAATTCGTTTGGTATGTTTATTAAATACTTCGATGTTTCCCTACCCTAAAATAATTCTTTCTGCCGATTCAGAACAAAATAGGAATGCAGTTTTGCGTATTGTCTCTGATTGAGAAGAGGAGAGATTGCCTTTGTCAAAACTCATTTACAACTTTAGACGATCTTTGCTGCCAACACGAGAGAGAACAACGTCTGATCACAATCGATACAAGTTCAGATTTAAAATCATTGAAAGAACTACATGCACGCATATTAGCTATTGCTGATAAACCATCGTTTATGTTTAAATATAATTTATGTTTGATCCAAATGAATAGGAGCAGTGGATTGCTTGTTCTTGCAGTACGAAACAACAAACAGTGCATATAAGTTTTCCTAATTTTCGAAACAGATTATTGATTATAATGACAACTATTCTCCACGAAGGTAGTGTATTTGCAGAGTCCAGTTCGAATAGATCGTATCTTCATATAATTGTCACATCAGCAATTTACCTTTGACAGTGTATTTGCAGAGTCCATTTCGAATAGATTGTATCTTCATATATTCGTAAAATCAGCAATTTACTTTTGACAGTGTATTGGCAGAGTCCAGTTCAAATAAATTGTATCTTCATATACTTGTCACATCAGCAATTTACCTTCGACAGTGAATTGGCAGAGTCCAGTTCGAATAAATTGTATCCTCATATACTCGTCACATCAGCAATTCACCTTTGACAAAAAAAAAAACATTTGATACTCAAAATAATAAGATTATAAATAGAATTACCATTTCTTCAGCAGCAAAATACGTATTTACCATCGCTTACACGAAATATATTTACCATCTTCCGTACTTCATATGTATGTAATACCTGTTTTATATATTGCCATCCATCATGTAAATAATAATAATAATAATAATAATAATAATAA
>QKMX01365526.1:1035-13562 GCA_003401595.1 Venustaconcha ellipsiformis | reverse complement strand
ACATACATACATACATACATACATACATACATGTGCAGAGTTTAAGTTTTATTACACTTTTATATGGTAGATACTTCAGAATGGTAGTAAGACTGTCAGATTTGTTTGAGAATCAGTTGTAGATGTTATTGTGTTGTTACTTTCATGTAATTTAATTGCTTGTGTGTTTGTTTTAAAATTTTCTTTTCTTTTATTTTTGTTTCATTACATTTTGTTGTAATTATTATTTTCACGGAATGTGATATTTTTTTCCATCAAATTCTTTTTGTGTAGAACACAAAAGGTTGTTACATTAGCATTATTTTTAGCTCACTCTGGTTCATGGAGTTTGTAAACATCAAGTGATAATGATTGGCTATTTCCAAGGTCATTTTTCGGCTCATGTGTTACCCATATGTAAATGTTTTTTTTTTATTCATTTCTAGGGTGAGAATCTGATTTTTTACATAGGGCTATTCTAAGCTACATGACAAATGGCATTTTTTTATTGCAATCTTCAGGTTGGAAATCATGTAGCCTGTCACGTGAAATACCATGTGATCGAAAATCAGGCTTAGAATAGCAAGTTGGTATTAAATTTATTTAGTCATAGGTATTTTCTGTTGTTGCCATTTTTGAGATATTTGTTATTTAAGAATAATTTATATTCTCTGAAAAATAAGTGCTTCATCAAAGGCTTGGACAAAGACATTGAGTGGAAATTTATTCTGGAATTTTATATGGAAACATAAACAGTGATTCAATTGAGGATCTCTTACCATCATGACAGATATCATATGTCATCGCCTCCATATTGGAACTTCATTGAGATTCACACCCAGATTCAATTAGAACTACTTAGTGATAGTACTTATATTTTTCAATCATAGGATTAAATTTTGTATTATTTTCATAAACAGTAATTCTTATTTTTTATTATTACATTGTTTTCTAGGGAAACATTATTTTTGTTAAAATTTACAAAGCTTGTTGACTCCACTCTTTTCTTTTGTTACATTTGTACGAGTCTACACTTAACAGTGTTAAAATCTTTATTCAACTCCTGGTTTAATTGGAAGGAAGCAATTGATCTGGGTAAGGTTTTTGAACTAAAAAATAAAAGCAATGGGGTATGCAGTTTTGTAGTATTCCTCTAGTGATGAATCTTGTTTTACACTTGGAATCCTGTTGAGGTTTGAAAAGCTATGAACTGAACGTTACTTGTTTTGAATTCAAGAGGTAATCAGTGCAGTAATTCACTTGAAAATTCTACAGATCATATTGGCAATTTATGGTTTGTTTACAAGTGAACTCTATATTTGTTGCCCATTGAATGCTCAAAAAAGTAACACAAAATCATTACATTTAAAATATTCTTTATATACATTTGAAATTTAGAGATTATTTATACAACATTAGAGCTATCTGTCAAGTGAAGCAGTTATGTCCAAAAATAGATTTGATCATTGCAACATGACTGGTGGGAGTTTTTTTTTATGGCTGTCTATGCTTAGAAATAGACTTACCTCAAGTTGTATGTATTACACTAAAAGATATTTTTGTAGGAAGAAACTAGGGGTAGCAGACTAATGATGGGGGTGAATTGGATCATGTGCTAGCAAGCAGCCAAATGCATTCATGTGTAAACTACTCATCCATTTCCTGTATTTATTTAAAGTAGTACAGATATTAGCTGCATAGAATCATTGCATGTATATCAGGAGAGGAGAAAAATTCTTTCAGTTGGTTGATATGTTATTTAGTCCCTTCTGTTTTATTAATTTCAGTTACCAGTACTGTAAGCTATCATGTGCATAAATTTGAAATTGGTATAATTTGCGTTTTTTTCCCCCATGATCAATCATCTTTCTTTGTATTCCAGGTGACTAGGACATGGCTGGCATTGTGACTAAGTTCTCAGATCACTTTAACTCTGGATGGGCCCAAGAGAACTGTGAGGCCATTTCTTTACCATCGGGTCTGGAGGAATTGTATGGAAAATTGGTAGCTAACAAAGAGGTGTCTTCCAGTGCCCCTCAAGCAATTTATCTCCGGGGACCAACAATTCCTGATTTTGAGTATGAAATTCCCACTGCTGATGAACAGGAGCACCTTCGAGACACTTTTCTTTGTAGTCAGCTAGACTTAGCAAAGATTGTGTCCTCAGGCTCTGTTTTGGCTGAAACACTCCAAAAACGACTTGCAATTCTTAATAGGATTTATCGTGCCACATCCACCATACATCATTCACATGTACAAACAGGTGCTGGCCATACTGATATCAATCAGAATGAAAGTGAGAAAAAAAGTACTCAACCAAAGACAAAAAGTGGAAATGAGGCATTAGTTGAACTGGGTATCAAAACTGGACTAAGTTTTATGTTTTCATTGCTAAAACAGAACTGGATACTAGCTAGTCAGACTGGAACAGTATCTATATGTAATAATGTTTTGAACACTGCATTGGACATTATGTCATCATTGCCACCCCTTTCTCTTGCCAGTGAATCAAAATTAACATCCCTTGGAGTAGACTCATTAAATGAGGTTACACAATTCCTGAAGACAGTTTCGGCACCAGGTTCATGTGCTGATGTTACAGGACGCCGTCTTGCTTCAGAGCTAATGCTTGCCATGGCAGCCCAACGAGGGTCATTGCGATATTTGTTGGAGTGGATTGAACTGTCATTGGTCACAGCCTCAAGGGCCAGATCAAAGCCAGAGGGAGATGATACCAATGCCACTGACAAGATTAAATGGGATCTCTTTTGCAGCATTGTAACAAAGATGATGAACTCAGCTGTAAGTGTTTGATTGGGAAAAATTGGCAGTCTGTTAAAATGTATATTACCAATGAAAGGCTTTTATTAGCCATGTTTCAGGTGAGATTGATGCAGTTGGTTAATATAGGTTTACACCTAATGGAAGGTTGATGAGTAATTATTATACATAGATGTAAATATTGATACAATTAAACCTGTCAGTAATAGCCAACAAGCAAAGGTCCAAGTGGTCTTTTTGCAAGGGTGACATCTGTATTCAGATTTGCCTTTCAGACTTGGTTCCTGAAGAAATACCATGCACTGAAGGCCATTATTATTAGTAGCAGTAGTAGTAGGAATAGTATTTATAGTTATTATTTTCAGCTAGAGTCATACTTTTCTGTTTAAAAAATTTACTGTTTAGCTTTATCATTGATGAATTCTTGTGGAAAAGGTTTTCATTCATAGATTTCTTAAGTTTTTCTCTTATATTTGCTTTTGATAGTACTATAGATGGTAAGAGTTGTTGCATCTAGAGTTGACTGTCTTAGAAACAATAGACCTAGGCCATATATAGAAAGTGTCACCCCTAGTATGTATTTACTATATGCACAAGCTTTTTGCTCAGTTGTGTGCTCTTGCAGAATTTGGTGTAGCAGTCATTAAAAATTTTGAATCAATGGATTGCCTTTTGTGAAGTAGTAATTGTAGTGTTGCTTCATCATTTTATCTCATCTTGGGTTTAAAGAGTAATTTAATGGTCAAATTCCTATTATCTTTTTCATTAAAACCATGAATTGATATTTTAATAAAGATCTGGCATGTGCGTTGTGACTATCTGGTTATTTTTCTCAGATGAGAATGCATTTTGCTCATATGGATTTATGCAAAAAAATACTTACTTTCATGCTATTATAATATAGTCATATCTGTTTATCTTGACATGTTTGGGCCTGAGGTAATATTCTCAGTAAGACGATGTTGAGATGGGGTGTGTGAAAAAGCATATTTCTCTTGACATGCATATAAGTGAAATTTATCTGTAAGGCAATGAGTATGATTTACATATTGAGAAAATAAACAATGTAAAGTTGATGAAATGAAGACAATACCAGTATGTAATACACTTATATATTGACAACTTAAATTTGTTTTACCTTTGTGTAATAAAATCATAATGTATTAAGTACATGTGTATGAAAAATCCATGAATTTGAGTATATGGTTTACATGTTAGAAGATTCATTAATCTGTCACATCCTTCTAGAAGACACATGTATAAAAGATGGTAGTCCTCATTTGAACTATATCCCATTATCAATTAGCATGTGTAACTAAACAGTTCATTGCCATATTCATTGTTACCAGTAGTATGTGGATGTATAGTTGATATTTACATGCCTCATGTAATTAAATTGATCTAGGTCTTGGTCTGACTGAGACTGAAAATGTAATCATCTTACTGATGCTATTCAGTGATGAAGCTGTTTATAGGGATATTAACAAGTATGATAAATTTAGTAGTAACAATAGCCTATGAGCTTGGGAACTTGCTGATTTGTAGGCATAGGGGGTTTGTTGACATAACATAGATATAAGTGGAAATGTCATTATTGGTATAAATTACTGGTATCTGCTTGTAAAATAGTTTCTAAATGCTTTTGTGTATTTTGTTGGTGACTGTTGATGACTTTTACAAAAAAAAGCTGTTGTGTAATGTGTGTGGCAATGAATGTCATCTATGATGACCTTGTGTGTACAATCAAGACATGATTTCAGTCTGACTTCCTTGTAAGCTTAGTTTCAGACAGAAATTTAATATAGCATGTATTGAGTATGCATGCAAGAGAGTGAGGTAGAAATCATGTGCTCAGAAAGAATGAATCAGCAAGTGTCTTCCAAATTTTCCCAATGACAATCTAATAATTTTGGAAAAAATTATGTCTATTTATGTTTGCAGAAGAGAATGAAAGAGATTTATTTAATAAGAAATGGAAAGTGCATTTATGCTATTTAAAAAAACATTATTTGCTCTTGGAGTAAGGAAATGAAAGTTTCTGACAATGAAATAATGAGAAGGGCAAACTTTTTAATCAGACTTTCCAATTTTGGTTTTGTTTGTGTTTCAATACTCAACAGAGTATTTTTTTTGAACCACAAAATAGCATGATAAAAGGCAGTCATATTGATTGATTGATCAAGAGAAAGTGGTGTAACTGCTTCATTGTTTATTTATATAATTGTATACAAGATTTTAATGGTGCAGGTACAGATTTTTTCTTTTTTGATTTAGCATTCTTAGAAGCTCATTGAATTTAAGATGTTCTAATATATAAAAGAATCTAAATGAGCCTGAGTCTAGAAATGGTAATTTCCTTAAACAATGAGTAATGAAATATTACACTATAACTGTACTGTATGTATAAAATGCTTATATATAAGGCAATGGCAATGTTAAATTAAGGTGGTCCACTTTGTGTTTCTATAAAAATCATTATATCAAAGGATTTCCATGTTTTTTATTTTTACTTTGCTTCATATTTAAAATTACTTGTTTTTTAAAAAAAATTTAATGTGATTAAAGGTAATCACATGCACACAAACTACATCATATCTTAATTTCAGGGTTTCCAGAGTATGGTGTTCAATAATGAGAGGCAGTCTCATGTTGATCTACATGGATTTATTTCATCCTACGAAGCTGCATTATGCATTCTGGAGCAGGTAATTTCATCTTTACAGGACTATATTCCCTCCAGAGAAACCTAAATATAGCCCAGTTCAGTTTTACTTAAAGACAGATTTTCGGGAGTCGGACCACAAGAGTTGCATTAAATGATGCAAATTTTAAACATGCAAACTTGTTCAATTTTTGATTTGTATGCTAGTGTCTGTAATCTAAGATAAAAGTTAATATGTGCAAAGATTGTTCATTGTGACTGCTTAGAAAGGTCCTATCTTTGTAAGCATGTGAAACAATTATGCTAAGGAGATGAAAAAGCTGGTATAATTTGACATTGTGCAGAAAGTCAGGTCTATAAATCTAGCCTCCAACCAACATCATTCTTTGTGGAAGTGGGCAAATTATTAATAGAGCAATTTACAGTATTACAGGTAGCAGAGTTATGTGACTTGTATCTAGTAGGCTTGTGTGAACTTGTATCTAATAGGCTTGTGTGAACATATGCACCTTTTTTCTCTGCTGTAGCTGTACCACTTGGCCAATGATTACTGCAGCACCTGTAACCAGTTGGACAAAAATGACAATAATAGCGGGCATTGCAATACCATTTCTGGTCTGATGGTATCGGAAACCAGTGAGGCTTATGTCTGGGGAAGCAATAGCAGCCATCAGCTAGCAGAGGGAAATCAGGAAAAAATACTTACCCCAAAACTTACAACAGCTTTCAGCAATTGCCCTGTGGTATGCACAATGTGTATTATTAATTTTTATGGATTTGGGCATGTAGTGTCATCTTTGACCTTCCACCTAATTGTTCATTGTTCCATCTGATTAAGTTTTTTTTTTTTTTTCAATATTTATCTGCAATTTTTTTTGTTTTGTTTTGTTTAAATGACCACTGTACAGATACAACTACAGGTGATGACATCATAATATCAGTGGCAGTTATTAGACAAATTCTGTGGCTTGTAAGTAGAGAAAAATTTCTTGTATCATACAAAATCACTTTCAGCCATGAAAATTTGTTGATAACCCATAATACACCAAGATAGATTTTGAAATACATGTATACAATTGTTTGTTTCATTTAATTTTCATTTAACATTCGTCTTTGCATTTTGTCTTTGAGTTCTACATTTCTTTCCTATTGCCTTTATCTATTTATTTGTGTTCATTTTGCATTTCATTTGTATTCATTCTCCATTCCTTTTCTTATTTCACTGGTATATAATACAATAATTAGGCAGGATCCAGAATTCAAGTGTTTTTTTGCCCATACATGGTGGTTGTTTATGTAACAATGTGAAGTTGCTTTGTTTCTCTTAATTATGCTGTTTTAACTCTTTGGTCTTACACTATTTAACAGAAAAAAGTGAAACCAACAAGTTAAGTAAAATTCAACAAGTAATTTATTTGCCTAGTATAGGAAGTGAAAATTTAATAGGAACTTAACAGTATTTTGAATTAAATCCCAAATGATAAAGTTCTATTACAAGTCCAAAAGTGTTGTGAATGAATTTCAACGGTGTTCCGAACAAATTCCAATCTCAGATGTGCTGATGTGCCATTAGCCTTGAATGTTTTAACTTTTAATATACTAAAAGTCTTGATGTATTTCAGTGCTATTATCCAGGACGACCTTGAATAAATTCGCAATAATTCACAAATAGTGATTTTGTCTTGAAGACAATGAGTACTTTTTAATTCTAATGAATAATTTAAATAAATCCTCTCAAACTATGTGTAATTTCAATGAATTATTTAAATAAATAAATCCTGTAAAATTAAAGCTGAACACAGCTAGAAGACTTATTTCCACTAAACAGATGTCAAAAAAGGAATGAGTAATTTTGATGAGAACAGTCTTGTATAGATCCCCACTTGACTTATGTCACAATAACCATTTTCTGAAAATACTCTAGTCTTGATGGAACTTTCCAGTAAATTCATCAAAAAAGGTCAGGTCTGTTTACTTAAATTTTATCATCCATCCTGTCAGAAATCAGTAAAACCAATGTCCTAAATTTGGGTCCAAGTAAGCATTATTTACAAATATTATCTTAAAGTTTGGTCTACACTCATAGACAAAAGTTAGCTATATAATATGTTGTTTACAAAATGACCTTTACAATCTTCAGTTGTGAATAGTAATTAAACACAATGTAGATATACATAACAATATAAATACATTTATGAAATTTCCAGATTTAGCAGAGTATTAAATCATTATAAACATTATTAATGTATTTATTAACTTTTCAATGAAATTTGGTTATAACAAACAAATTTCATGAGCCTTTGTGGTCATTAGAAATGAGTCCACATTTTTTTAATATTCATGATGTGTAATACTGTATTTTCTACAGACGGAAGCTGGACAGTTCTGCACCTTTGTCATCAGCAAAGATTGTCGAGTTAGTGCCTGTGGGAAAGGAAGCTATGGTCGTCTTGGCTTGGGAGACTCCAATAACCAAGCCACTCCAAAACTTCTGAATTTTGAACCTGACCGAAAGATTCAGAAAATTTCATCTTCCAAGGGGTCAGATGGTCACACGCTGGCTTTAGCAGTCACTGGAGAAGTCTATACATGGGGAGATGGTTGGTATCCTGTTATTTCAAGATTCTGTTTCCTCAGTACTCAGTTTTTTGCCTTGCCAAGAGTGTGTAAGTTACATATAGTGTTGCAATGACTATCCATTCATTTTTCCATCTTCCTGTGACACCTTGATTACCATGTACTTATAAATCAAGTCCAACAGAAAACTGCACAGAGCCCAATTTGCTGTTACATATTGCACTAACAGATCCAGGTCAATTCAGTTTGTTAGTAATCAGTAAAACAAATGGAATGGACCCTGATCTGGCAGTGCATTATGCATGGAAGATCTATGTCTATGTTGTTTGCAGTTATAAGTTAGTATAGGTGGTAAGTTATGTGTTTGGGTATAAAGAGGGGTGTGATGGGGCATTCATGTTGTAGGAACACATTTCTACTTCCTTTATATTTATTGATGTTTCATTACATATAGAGTAGAATAATTTAAACCTTTTATTAAGTAGTTTAATCCTGTATTTTAACAGTAATGGATAATAGTTTGTAAATGACTTGGCGAACAGATTTCACATTAGGTTTTTCTTCATCTGTCCAAAAAATGTTTGCTTTTCAGCTTTAATAGAGGCAAAACCCAAATATATTTAAAAGCAGCATTACTTTTATTATTGTTAACATTTGTTGTGTGTTGTATGTCAGTCATGTACATTGGATGTAACTTAATTGAAAATTGTACCAAGATTAGACTAGGTATTTTGAAAATTATATATTGCTCAAGTATATCTGAGATAGTTTCAGTGTTCAACAGTTAAAAAGAAGTCACAGTCTCATCTTGGATTCATAAAAATATGGAAATTCTTTTTTGCCTTGATTTTGTTTTGTTTTATGCATGGGCTGATGATTTGCAATATAGCTTAAAGCTAGTTTCATGTTGTTTGTGATATTTGATAACAGTAATAATCCTTGGAGTTAATGGAACCAATAAGTAACAAAAATAGTGCTAATACGTTAGATCATTGCATGATGTTATAAGTTGGACAAGGTTATGACATATATTCACATGTTCATCATATGGCTGTGTCTACTCTATCAAATTATGAGGGGCTTGCTCATGTTGTTTCTTCATCTTTTTAGCTGAGATAAGACTCTTTTCTCCAGTGACATTATCTATGGTGACAACTTTTGATGATTTATTGTTTGAAAGTGTATTTTTTATATTTTGTCATGATCATTCTTATGTAATTGAAAATAAAGTGCAGTCATGTTTTCTGCTTTATTTTTCATAGGGGACTATGGAAAACTTGGACATGGAAACAGCTCTACACAGAAGTATCCCAAGCTGGTTCGGGGCCTAGTTGGCAAAGTAAATGTCCATTCTCTTAGTCTGTATTAGAAAAAGATTAGCAAGTTTCGTTAAGTTAAATTTTTGGACCCATATTTGTTTACCAAATTACTATTATCCATTTCCTAATTATCACTCGACAGACCATATTGGATTAAATATCATACCCCCTATTCCTTACATGTCTCATTTACATCCTTTTCCTGGATTTGAACTTGCACCCTTGATTTAGTGGCAGCTTACAGTTTCAGGTGCTCTTGTTTGGTCTTCCCTTTCTTTGAGGTACAACACAACCCAGAGATGGCACTGTTATTAAATAGTTTGCTCACCAAGTGGAAAGTACAGGTTGTGTATAAGCTGTACTTTCCAGGCTTATACTCTAGTCTCTTTCTAGTACCAAATGCAACAAAAAGCTTTGTTCACTGATTTGAACTGGCTCAGTAAGTTTATGGCTGCATTCATGTTCAAGATGAAGGAAAGGAAATGAAAGACATTACTGACATTGTTGTCAGTCTTAATTTGTTGATTTTACAGATATCTACTTTCTCATCCCTATTCACCATTTGTTATACATGATTTTTCCGAAAGTTTGCTTTCATGGGATGAATTAGTTTCACATAGTACCTTTCGTTTTCTACCTCAGCCCATGGGCATTCAACAGATAATTGACTACATCATCTCCCACTTTAGGCCAACCTGTCTCCCTGCAATCATTTTGTTCATTGAGGCTCACAAGTTATTGACGCCTCAATTTTAGTGCATTATCCCTGATATGGTTTGTCAAGTCCACCCAGTCAGTATCCAAGAAAACTTTGATTTTCAGACTTTTCAGAGCAGTAACAGACCATGAAATGGGCCTGCTGTTAATGCACCCTTTGCAGTGGCTCTTTCAGCCAAGATGTGTTCTTTTAAGGTTGTTTGGATCATCATGTGATCTTGGCTAGCATAGGTTACTTCCTGCATCTGTGACAGAATCAGGACTGGATATTGGCAGAAATTCCACTAGATTTCTGCAAACAATGAGGAATCGGTTGCTGGAATTCCATACTCTGGTCTGATATCGGTCACTGGATTTCTATATACACTGGTTTGGTGTTTCCTTCTGTTGTGCTCCTTGCACCAATCACAATTCAGAGAAGGTGTCTCTGAGCAGGCAGAGTGTGCTAGTTGATTCATTATCAAGATCACTCCAGTTCACAACAGCAGTGTAGATGTCCTGTTAGTAGCTGTTGTAAAGCTGATGCAAACCCAGACCTGCTAACCTTATGATTTTGCTATAAGTCTTACGAAAATGACACATAATATTAGGATTTATGGAATAAAAGGAAAAACTGCAGAAATATGATTAGTGTGATAAAATCCCAATAATTAGTTCCTCCATCTTAGATTTCGCATTGGGATTTTATATTATCTTTAGTGGAACTAGGCAAGGAAACAGACTAACTTACAATAGTACCTCAGATGGTTTACACTTTGCATACTTTTCATGCAAAGTATCCACATGATCAAGCTGTTGATTTTTGAATTTATAAAAAAAAGGTGTCCAGCTACTGATACATGTTAAAGATGAAAGGAAAAAGTAAGCCTCTTAAAAGTTTTAATAATCAGTGCTGAAGAATAGCAAAGAATATTCAGATTGTTGTGAATAAAATCAAGAAGGGACACAGTTAAGTCTATTGGGTATCACATGTTGATTTGAGTATGTCAGATAGTAGGAGATAGTATTGCCATTGTCATGTGAACTGAAGAAAAAACTTCCAAGAATTACATCAAGTTGAGAGATAGCAACAAGCCATTGACCTGTATCAAATTTGGAACTGAAAGATGTGATCTTGTTACAATAGGCAGGTCTGCAAACAATCAACAGTCTGCAGAACAACTTCTCTTCCTTATTCAGAAAGTATTCTTTCTTGACAAATCTGATAATTGTGGTCCAGTAGCTTCTTATGTGGAACTTAATTCTAAATAAATAATATGCATTTCCTTATTCTATGTTGTGTGCATAAAACTTGCAGTTATATAAATTCACAGCACTACATCCATCCATCCATCCACCCACCCACCCACTCCACATACACACACACATATTAGTTTTAACAAGGAGTGTGTTTCGTTAAGTAATCAGAATACAATTTTGTTTTCCTGATCAATTAGGTATTTGTTATATTTGAAAATTGTAAATGTTATTTGAATCAAGGTACTAATAATGTGAGAAAAGTTTCCCTGACATAATTTTTAACTGTCATAATCAGATTTTGTAATTTCTTGTCCCTGTAGCAAGTGATCTGCATATCAGCTGGCTATAGACACAGTGCAGCAGTGACAAAGGATGGAGAATTGTACACATGGGGAGAGGGAGACTATGGCAGATTGGGTAATTATTTTGTCTCATAAAGATTAGCACCTCAAAAACACCTAGTTTTCTACTCAGGTCTCTGCATGTGTTTGTGTGTATGTCTGTTTACTTGAGAGAGAATTAGTTAAGGAGGAAGAGAACACATGTTTTTGAGTGATTAATGTAAATAATGTGAATGTTATGTGTATCTATATTTCTGATAACTCCTGGTAGATGATTAAATTTTTGTAATTTTTATTCATGGTCATAAATTGTACAGAATATCTTTAGTTTGATTTTGCCTACGTGACCCGAGTCTGTTTAGAGTGCAAAACTAAATAGGATCTATAAATTGATGTCTGCATATGTGTTGACAAATTTTAATAATAATCTTAATAATAAGATCAAATGGCACCTTTGAATTAATTTCCTACTGGCTGATGAGGTTTTGGCATTTCTAGAAGAATTCAGTAACTTCCCATTGGTTGGGCTAGTTTGTGTGAGTAGGCATAATTGAGGCAAAATTAGTAAGATCCATAATGTTGGGTATTTTGTGAAATATGGTCATATTAAGTGTATATAAGGAGGGAACTGAGCAAGTTTGGAGTCATCCTCATTTCTTGTGTTCCTGTTGAAAGTCTGCAGATGTTGTACTTACATATTCAAGAGACAAAACATTTGTTTGGACTATTCAGTAGAAATAGAATGTGCTCATCATTATCATATTATTTCGGAACTGTTGTGAAATATTTGGAGGAATGCAAGATGATGCCATCTTGATGTCACAATTCTTGGAAGACCAGTGTATTTCTGGTTTTGAAATTTATACAAACCTTTTCATTTATTTGAGCTTTCATAGAACTTTATCAGGATTA
>QKMX01365521.1:0-10738 GCA_003401595.1 Venustaconcha ellipsiformis | reverse complement strand
TCAGTTACTTATCTTCTTCACTACATATTTCGTCATCTTCTTCAACTTCTTCTTCTCATTCTATTACTCTTCTACTTCCTCTCTCCCCATCTCCTCATTCTTTTGTTTTCTTTTCATTCTCCTCCTCTCTTTCATTATGCTTTTCTTTCCATCTTCTTATCTGTTCTTTTCCCCTTCGTCCCGCTTCTACTTCTTTTACTGTTTTAACAGATTTCTTAGTCTTTTCTTCTCCTTCTTCAAATTATTAATCTTCATATTACTCGGTGGGGCTATAAATTCCATACTCCAATCTGACGAGCATCTCTTCGACCATTCCTAAATCGTCGACGACTTCTTGTAATTTCTCCATCGTTTTAACGTAGTTCTATGCCATATTAGTTTATTCAATGTTGAATGAAGCGAATGGTTAACGCTACACAATTTGTATCTCATAAAGGAAAACGTCACCTTCCACTAACAACCCCATAGTGATTTGAGTGCTAAACTAAAACAAATTTTTATCGAAAGCAATACGATAATACTAACAAAACATACTGTATCAATGTATAGTGGAGAATTAAAGTCTTTTTTACAAAATAAAATCATTAACTACAATTACATCAGCAAAGGAGTTAGTGTTTATAGTTAGACTACTTCACTATCATACAAAAGACACTCGTGAAGGAAAAAGGAAACCCATACACCAACGTAAGCACACACACACACACACTACCTCATCAGCAAAAGAGCTAGAGTTTATAGTCACGCTTCTTCACATTTTCACAAAATGAACACTCATGAATACAGGGACGAGGACTTGTTAATAGACAAAATACACATACATATACACACATACGCATGCACACACATATACATATACACACTACCAACAAACAATAATATGTTTGGAAATTTGATCAGTCGCTCTTTTCTGCTGATCTAGCAAGCTCTGAGAAGGGATGTTTTCTAAACTACAATGCGCCTTTCAATAATAACATCTCCCACATCTTGCGCCCCACCCCCTCCCATTTCCTACTTCAATCTTGCTCCTAATTCATGCGTTGTGAGTTCAGAGTAGCTTTAGTGGCTTCAGATCCACAGTTTTCAGTTTATGGGATTGTGAGGTCTCTCTCCCTTACTAAATTTTTTCCTGTCTGCAGATTCTGCTTTGGCCTCCTCACTTGCTGGGGACGATGAGTCTTCCATTCTCGCCACTCTTTCCAATTCTTCTTCCCATTTTTCAATGTTGGGGACAGCGGCTCTCAGTACTGCTACTGGTTGTGGCTGATGTTGTTGTGGAGTTGACGGTGTCATCGCCTCAGGTTTGACATCATGTTTGCCTCATCATTAGGTAAGGCAAAATCGGTCTTCTCTTCTCTACCTCCTCTTGTTTCTCTTATGTATCCACTTTTTCAGTTCGGCTTCTTTATGTATTGTATCTATAGCCAGCTCATCCAGCATGCGACAAGCATACTCGAGGTGCATTTGGAGTTGCAACAGTTTGGCAATTCGACTCATTTTTGATGTTGACTAGTTAACGCCGGGGTAACTAGACTGACGAAGGCTAAACTTTTAACACATCAAAAACCGATGTGAAGGAAAACACCCACTTACACAAAAACTAACAATATCCAACACTATCCAAGCCATAACCAAAACCATGGAACGCGTAGACTTAAAAGAAACACTCACGTCACTTTCCTTTACCAACAAACACACTTTATTACCACTTATAGGTATACAAACACAAATACATCTTACAAATCAGGAAAACGAAGTTTACTAAGGACACTTCTATCCCATCACTTGCAAACACACACACACACACACACACACTTCTAAATTATAATCTAACAATACACAAATACAGACACATTTTGGCAATAGATTAGTGTCTTTTCTTGATTTTTGGGATAGCCATGAAAATGGCTCTTTTATTTTGGGTTGTGGAAACCTCTCTTATCAACTAAAATTGCGTCGCCGTCTGGCTGCAGGGTTTCCTACAGAATGCCGCCTGCTTCTTCGGAAAGAGAAGGAGAAGTCCTTAGTGTCCACCTCTTTCTGGCGCCTGCTGTTATTGTTATTGCTGCTGATATTCCTGCTACTGCTGAAGTTCGCACGTCTCGGTCCATTCTTCTTGCTCCAATTTATTTTCTTCTTTAAATGCCTCCTCTATCTGGCCTTGTGCCACTTTCAACATCCTGACATTTTTTTTATCTTTTCAGGTTTTGGCATCACGTTTTGCGACACGATGTGGGCTTCATTCAGCTTAGCTAGTTTGGAAGCCATCGTCACAGGTTGAATCATTAACTTTGGATAGTCAGACTGGAGATAGAATAGTTTAATATGTCTCAAGCACGGTGATGATAAACCATCAATTCAATCCTGACTTTTTGCTTGAAATATTCTGTTAAGGAAACGACTCTTTCATTCGTCGCCATATTTTGTGGCAAGAGAGATTCAATGCGTAATGGAGGGGAGAAATGATCACTCAAGTCTTTTTACCACTAATGCAACACTGCTTCCTCCGATATGAGACCCCAGGTTTAATCCACATACTCGTCCAATTTTCTTCTTGACTCAACATCAGACATTTATCGTGTTGAATTTGACAAGGCTGGTCCTTTTGACATCCAAAGCAATCTTTCTTTGTCAACATTGTAATTGTTTCTGCCAGGTGATTGGCAAAGCAAGAAACTAAATGTTGTTATTGTTCTGGCCATCTGGACTTATCATGTTCTCTTCGTCATTGTCTTTTGCTTCTGCTTACAAGATATTCTCCGGTTCCATTTCCAAAAAGGTTCCACTATTCAAAGAGGGATAAGTCTTCCATAACTTATAATAGTCCAGAATATCTTCTAGCAAACTGCTGACTTCAAGAATATTGTCAAATTGAGCATACATGGTGGCTTTCACCGTGTCGGGTAGATGTTCATCAAACTGAAGTTCCACACGCAGTTGACCAGATTTTATAGGGTGGAAATGTCCCTGTTCGCTGCCTTTGCCTTCGAGAAATCAAAGGCCCACAAAGCGTAACCTCAAGCATAATCGTCGTACGAAATACCGTGGCTTGTCGATAGAGAATAGTTTTCAAAAATGGAACTTTCCCTTTAAAGAATGAAATATTTTGTCCCAAATTTCCTTTCTTAAAAATGTTGAGTATCCAATTACGACCTAACCACGGGTAAATAGAGAGGATGTACAAATTCGTAGTAAATGTGATAGGTGAGTCCACCTTTCTTGTTATTGGTGGTGGCAGAATAAAGTTTTTGAAAGAATGACTCGCAGTGACTGTGTTCTATCACGTTGTACTCTACCACATCACAGTAAAAAAAGATCAATTCTAATTCTTGGTTCATTTGTACAGGGTAACGAAAAATCTGTGCAATATTCAAGTTGTTGATAATGGGTGGTTTGAGTGAACCCTTGATCATCTTGAGGTCTCCACCCAAAAATGTTAAACAATTCCAGACAAAATGTCATGGAAATTTCATCAGTAATTGACGTAGTACTCAATGGTGACACTTCGTTTCGTTTTGTTCAAGGTTTTGCCAAACAACGCTTTCAATTTGGAAGCAAAAGTGTCCACTAGATGTTGACCATTAAAATAATAGAATGCACGAATTTTCGACAGATGAACCATGAAGTAACGGGGACACTGGTCGTTTCATAGAGACATCTACAGTTTCGTTCTCATTCAAGTATTGTTTCACTTTGTCATTCAGAACTTCGACCTCAAACAAGTTTTGATTTTCGATATGCTTTTTATTTGTGTAGGCTGATTCAGTTGAATGATTGAGGTAATTTGGCCTTGAAACAGCACAATGTCTTGTCGGAAACATATCCATGGAACTGTCTTTGGGTAAAGCTAAGTAAAATTGGTTATTCATAATTCGAGAGTTCTGTTATCCGAGGGGTCACTGGAGGTCATATGAGCGTCTAAAAGATGGTTGGTGTTGTTATGGTGGTGACAGTTGGGAAGGTGACTGACGTTGGTCTCAAGACTCTTGTTTTAGATAAGGATTGGTTAAAGGGTAACCGATACAACTGCTCAGTAAAATGGCCCACCATAGTTTGTCACCTTGGGGCAAACTCAAATTGGCAATGGTAGCACCGATAGCACCACACCACAACAATTCGGTAGAACAAGACGATTTGCGTTTTAGTCTCACGTCCTCCCCACCAAACCAAGAAGGGTTGCTTTTGAAATTCTTACAGAGAAGAACTCGAACTCGGAGAAGGAGTGGTCACGGTCGTGGTTGATTCTGAGCTGAATGGCATGATGGTCACTTCGTTTTATAGTCGATGATTTGCGGAGCGTAGACCCATGAATCAAAACTGGGAGAATATCCTTTCCAACGTACTTTGAACTTCTTTGACACGTCGTCTTCCCACTTTAATGTTTTTTTTTTTTATCAAGAATTATTTCGATGTTGTACACCTCGTCTTTTTTTAGTCACACGTTGTAACTTCGGTAAGTAACACTTCCCTGTTCATTTTTGGTCACACGATGTAACTAGGGAAAGTAACACTTCCCTGTTTGTGTCTGACGTTCCACGGAAGTAGGAGCAGAGGGTAGTGGTGCTAGTAGTAGTAATCATTTGATGGCGTTTGTTTTGCTTTTACATTTCTGATTTCTCTTCTTTCATTTTAGTTCTGTTGAAGGAGAAGTAGACATCATCTTTTAAAACAAAGCTTCGAGGTATTCTCGTTGGGGCATGGGATAAGGGATCAACAAATCCGCTGAATCTTACTATGGATAGGAGAAGATGAATATGTTTGAAAGACTTATCGTGCCTCTTTTACTTCATTCATCATTGGGGCTGCCTCTGTCTTGGTCACTGTGGGTGATGGTGGTGGTGATGGACTTTTCATCAGGGTCTTAAAATCTTTCAGTCGGTCGAGCTGTTTCGATGAAAGAGTTGAAGTCGTTACAACATGTATCCGTAACGTTGCTACTTTTCTGACAAATCGTTGCGATCCATCAACGATTGAAATTCGTGTTGCAACTAGGTTGTTCTTGCTAAGGAAGGAATTCCCTCCATCGTTTGTAAGGGACTAAAGTTATTTTTCGTTCTTTCGTTAGATTTCAAAGGTCATGTCTGAGATCTCTTGACCCCAGAGGAATCTTTTATCTTCTTGATTCTTGTTATCTTTGACCTATACTTTGTGAAGCAGCTACCGACTTGAATCCGGTAATAATTTTTACAAATACTGCTTTCACTAACGGTGCTAGAAACAGAGCACAAATTCTCCTAGTTGTACCAACATATGTTTCTTTTGACGAATAGGTGTTTTCTTTTGGACCATTTGACGAAGACCGTGTCGATGCTTGATTAAGCATTCGTTTTGATGTTCAGACGAAGGTATCGTTCCTTTCAAGATAGTTGGCAATATTCTCACACGATATCGGAGAAGTCTTTAGAGACTGTTTGAATGAATTGTTTTGGTGTGGCTATGGACAGAACAGACAACACGCCATAATTTTTGGCTAAACGAGGAGGCAGTCCTTTCATTTTCTCCTTTGGGGTAGAAGAGGGATGGCTGGGGGAGTACATCTTTGTTTGCTCCGGTTCACACACAAAAATACACTTATTTTGATGACTTGGCACAGACCCTTTTATCTTATTGTTTCGTGGAATATTTTTAGAGTAGTTGAATTGGTGTGAGTGTGACCAGTATTTATGAAGACCTCTTTGATTATCGCTTCCTCAATTTTTTTCACCACATTTTTATATCGCCAAACAATCCTCCCCCTTTAGTTGCTCATCTTTTTCTTTGGACAATGGGGTCTTTCCTGGAGTAGACATCCATGATTGGCTAAGTGTTTTTTTATGGATGCGGGGTCAAACTACAAAACTGTCCTTATATTTCCTTTTAATTTCTGGACACGAGAGTGGTGGTGTTCACTTCTGGTAGGTAACATCCTTTTTCTGTAGCACACACAAAAATAAACGACTTGGCACACGTCCTTTTATCTTATTTTTAAGTAGTATTTTTGGTATAGTTGGTTGGATGTGTAAAAGTCTGTTTGACGAACTCTCCAGTTATCACATTATCACCAACAAAATCCACCCTTTTGGTTATTCCTCTTTTGCCTCCACTTTGTCATTTTCATTTTCATTTTCCTTTACCAACATGAGAATAACGATATTGGTAGTTTCATTGTTTAGTCGATATGGTCTAAGAATAATAGGGCAAAATCTGTCAGCGTTTTCGGTTCAAAAAAGTTTTTTTTTTCACGTCCTCCAGGAATCTTGCTACAGTGGATGCAATGGCTAAAGATCCGTTCTTAAATGCACTTTTGACACACTCAATCACCTATGCAGAAATTAGGAATGTGAATGTCGGTCTCTTTCATGCATTTGAAATTAAAAAAGATGAAATTATCTTTTTCTCTTGGTCATCTTCCTCCTCCTGTTTGGAGTTTTTGAATGTAGCAAATGTCCACGATTTGGTGCCAAATGTGACATCGTGTTTTTTTTGAACATACGTTAGCCTTGGTGCTATTGTTACGTATGCATTGACTACAAGTAGGGCACAATCTCAGGAGTTGACAATCACTTTTCTAATGTGAACCTTGCGTCTTCATATGTTATTTGCAATAGGTAGGGCTGATAAAAGTTCGCTGACAAGCTGGGCATTTCACCCGTTTTAGTCCTTTGTCAAAACATGGTTTAAAACCAAGCAACCCTCACATATCGATCCACAATGTTTATGTTGCTCTCGATTGTTATAACCGTAGACACATTTCTCACAATAATAACAATATCCCAGGAATGAGTAGATACTGGTAAAAGCACCGAAATATTTATCGTGATGATTGACCTAAGTGTATGTACATCTCTGAATTTTTTCCTTGGAAACAATAGAGGTCCGCACATGTTTTGAGTGTGTTCTTTCAAGGTGTAACGTGGAGCCAAGACGTCTTGTAGTTTTTGCACTTCAGGAATGCAAGAGGGTGTGTCTAAGGAGAGCCCCGCTTGCTATAATAGGAGTTCTGCTTCTCTTCGTTGTTTGTCTTGGTTCGATTTTCGAATGTTATCCCAGGCTCTTTTCCATTCTGCGGTGTCGTTTTCTTCGGGATACGTTTGTCCCACCATGATGGCAAAGGCTAAACACATCTGGTCTTGACGTTTCTTCATTTTAACAAGACGGTTTGTTTCACCAATAACACTTTTCTGCATTGTATGGTCCCTTTGGAAAGAGAAACTTGGGCGATGTACAGTGTCACTTTTCTATCGATTTGAACTTTCTCGATGACTTTGGAAGGTGTCACTTCAGATGGTCTTCTAAACGCGATCCAAACGGATGACTTCAGACCGTCATGATAAATATAAAGTGTCAAGCGATTGTATTTGTTGGCTTTTAATTGCCATTTCAGTGTGATTAACAAAGAATTCCGAAAATCGGTGATGATCCCCATTGTTATCTCTATCTGTACGTATGACTTGAAATTTTTAAATTTCACCGTGTACGTGTAGGCCGTAATTCTACATTTTATACATTTTTTTTATACATTTTCTACATTTTATAAAGGAGCGTTTGTCCGTCTCTCGAATGTATAAGTAGTTTTTAGGGGTTAGTGGTGGTGTATTGTGGTCCGGCGTGGACTCTATGGGTTTTTATTCTGGCTCACTCATGTGATATTCAAAATCGCTTGCACGGATATAAGCCAATAGTTCAGCTAATGAGCAAAGAGATAGATCACGTTTCTGTCTCTTACATTCTTCTCCTTTAATCACGAAATGATGTGATATTTTTTGTTTTGATTGCAAAATGTCAAATGACTACATTTCAAACGCCATGGTCCTCTATAAATCAAGGTACGGTGAGTGTCTTCCATATATAAAAGGTTAGTGTCTTCCACCTCAAAGTAGTCATTTCACTATCAAGCCTACCAGAAAGATGGAAGAGCCAACACATAAAAAATTTGTGACATGTCATACGAAGGTTTTCTTCGAAGGTTACTCACCCACCTTTTGAGATAAATGTCAAGATACATACTTTACCTTTCAGAACAAAGGACATTGGTCTTCACAATGTCGACAGCGTCAAAGCAAAAGAGTGGTTAAAAGAGACAAAGGTCAAGATACCTGTTATCATTGTCAAGAAAAAGGACATTTATTTTCAGACTTCCCTAAGAATCATCCGAGGAAGGAGGAAGAGAGGGTTCCGAACAGGACGACGTGGTACCCTCCAAAAAGGAAAAACACAGATGCATCCAGAAAGAGAAGAAAAAAAAAGACGAGAAGAAAGTGAAGAAAAAGAGGAGAAAACTGTGACAGTGAAGAAATTAAAAACAAGGAGAGAATGAAAAGACAAAAAAGTCTATTAACTTTTTAAAAGTGATTTTTTTGTGAAATGGATTGTAATTTTTATAGAGAATATACCAGAAGGAAACACGAAAATGTCTCTTGTTTATTTGTATATCATAATAAGAACCTACACTCTCGAACACACACACACATACATACGTACATCATGGGAAAAAGTATTTTAGTATTATTTCATTTTGGCAAACATTGAGTATACTCCTTTAAAGAGATAGATGGCCCTAAAAGGATTGTTGGATGTTTGTTTTTGATATTTTTAAAAACAAAATAATCAAATTCAGGAATGGGAAGTTATGCGCTTAAAATGTCTTATTCCTTTGCCATGGCCAATGCTTACTTCTGGACTCGTTACAGTCCATGATTTGATAGCAATTACTACTATTAGTATCTCAGGTGTAGTGGGAATGTGGACGGGATTGGAATGTTTGGCTCGGGAAGGTCGTTTTATCTTGAGTTGTATTAAGGAACTCTGATACTTTTGTTTCAGACTCCTTACCTCTGCCAAAATGTCTAAGAGTACAGTCACCTTTCAACTTTTACCGTCCTCTTTCTCTTCTAGACCTTGTTTATTCCCTGCTCCTTCGTTTTCTTCTTGCTCCTTCATCTTCTCGCTGTTGCTGTTGAATGAGAAGGGCTTGTTCTGCGTCTTTCTGCTGTTGCAAAAATTTATCCATTTCTTCTTTCTGTCTCTGTTTAAAATCATCTACGTATGGTAAGGAAGGAGAAAGCGGCGAAGGTGCTGGTACCTGAACAAATTCTTGTGAAGAGAGAAATCCGCTAAATCCCAGTTAAAATCGTTTTCTTCTGGAAGAAGGATTGTGATTTTTTTTTTGTAGCCTCTGCAGTGCCATTACTCCACGTATCACCGGCAGGTGCACCCGAATTCGTCGTCTTCGTAGTTTCCGTCATGTTCTAAGAATGTCACATCGAGTCACTGCGCACAGACGATTGCCCACTTATATAGAGAATGTGACGTCACAGGCAGCTCTCTTCGGCTGGGACGGTGACGGACTTTTAGGATTGGTGAAAGAACACAATCCGTTTCCATTCGCTCTTTCACTATAAATAACCGAGATTCACCTCATTCTATTCATCTGTTCTGATCACAAGATGTAGACTAATGTATAATCGTCAACCCTCCTAAATCAATGCTGTTCCACCCGGACTACCACATGTATTTCATATCATCTTGGGCAATTATCCTGATCACAGAGAGGGCCCTTTGGAAAAGAAGGATCTATTTGGAGAGATAAGGCTGTATGAAGCGAGTCTTATTCTACGGTCCAGATTTCAGACGAAGTTTGAGGAAGAGAAGAAGATCCGTGCGATGCACTCTATTTTAACTGAATGTTTTTAGCAAAAAACCAAAGGGTCCTTTTAGGGCCACTCCATTGTCTCGAAAAGATGCAATATCTCTCTTGCCTAAAAATCTTTT
This sequence comes from Venustaconcha ellipsiformis, assembly GCA_003401595.1. NCBI lineage: Eukaryota > Metazoa > Mollusca > Bivalvia > Unionida > Unionidae > Venustaconcha > Venustaconcha ellipsiformis. The sequence goes on along the minus strand of QKMX01365521.1, from coordinate 988 downwards.
TTTGTCGGTTGTATGATTGGTTATGTGATAGACTTATGTCGATCAATCTATGTATATGTCTCTAACCCTGTCTCTAACTACGTATCTATGTCTATTTCTTTATTCGTCTCTACAGTAGCGAGTATTCAGGTCATCCCCTTGCAACAGTGTTACCATTGTTTCTCAGTGTTCAGTACAGTGACGTTACCCACATTCAATTCCTATTGTCCTTAAACAGTCCCAATGCATTGTTGCTATGTTCAATTTCCCTTGTCCGTAGACAGTCCCACCCATGTTAAAATACATTTTTTCTCTATAATGCCTGGACCCTTGTTTCCACTGTCCCAATTAATCTTGTCCCCCAATTATCCCAGGAGGCATTTAAATGGCAAGTACCATTGTCACTCAAAATCTTCTCCACCAATCGTTCCAGGGGTATTTTAATGTTATGTCCCATTGTTCCCACTCCGTCCCCATTCCCAACTAACGTCATTGCATCATTTGTTTAAGATGGTTTCATATTGTCCTAAGATGTGTATCGTTAGGTCGATGTGGGTGTATGTGTGTGTATGTGTGTTGATGTGTGTTTATGGGGTGGATGGGTCCTCTTACGGATAACATTATCTGTGCTGGAATCAGCAAGATTTAAATATTGATTAACATTTCCCATTTGCATTTCGTTGTCACTAGTGTCTTTGTTCCTAGAAAAGAAAGAAAAGTGTACTTGAAAGCACTGCAAACACCTGCATAAATTATTGGCAAATATAAGCAACGGCATATATTCAAGCTTAATGTCACGTGGTTAACAAAAAGCCGTACAGATCACGTAATTTGCGACCTATCCATGTCTCTTTAAATCCATTAATGAGATATCAGTATCATAACAAAATAAGCATGATATGAAGATCATGGACTTTTACCTTCCAACGTCTGTCTTTGTACTCCTGTGCAATTAATTCTGACAGGGTGACACAAACACCCTGATAAATTTGTTACAGGTTTTCCCAAA